>JAVQKI010439988.1:0-16840 GCA_036025975.1 Nematalosa erebi | reverse complement strand
TGAGTTAACACTTACACATGCAAACATAATGATGACTGTATCAAGCTGACATCATCTTTCATCATATTTAAAGGAACAATCCACATAAAATGCTTCTAATGCCAATTTTTGGATGATTGGAGTTCATATGTTGAGTTAGTAGCACAATCACGTCAATTTAAAATTTTTTTTACGAAAATACATTTTTGCCGATTTCAACAGAAAGCAATAAAATGGCAATGGCACGTTTACCTCAAGATAGTGCCGACAACAAGACAACTTCGGTAACATACTGGCTTTACAAAAAGTCCTCCACAGAATCTATCCGTACACTTTGGTTTGTCCGTAGAACCACTCTACTCACTACCACAAAAGTGTAATGTTGTTTTAAGTCGTACAATGGGTTTAAAATTAGTGTTTTGTTTCGGCACAATGACATGCCCCTAGCACTGTCATTTTATTGCTTTTGGTTAAAATCACCAAAAAACAACTCTCATAGCACATTTGATTGATGTGATTGTGCTACCAACTCAACTTATGAGTTGGTAGCAGCCAACAATTGGCATAGAAAGCATTTTATTTCAGACCATTCCTAAGTGTAATAACGAACTTCTTGGCTTGACTTTGCATTGGCTATACTGTGCAGTATATATGCCATGAGATGATACTATTGTAGAAAGGCGCTGTATATAATTGAATTGAATTGAATAAAGTCCGCCAGAATATTCAGATCCAGAGTTTTCAGCCCTCAAATTTTGTACATGTCCATTTACACTGAACGATATGGGGTTAGCTGGATGCAGAAATGTGGAGGTGAACATTTCATAACTTCTCTCACCCAAAGATCATGCATCTGTTAATAAATACTGATGTCTTTAATAAAATGAGTCCCTCTTTACTAGCTTTAAAATGCTCAGTAGATACATGCTGGAGAAAACTGTATAAATGACCTGTGAAAAACACTTGCATAGAACTATACTTTGCTCTTGATATACAGTAATTGCAAGTTTTAACTGAATTAAACATGGAAACCTACCAGAAAACAAAATGTTCTCTACTCTGTGAGTTATGTTTATTGACCATAAACACCTTTGAATACTGTTAGCTATTAGGGGAGTCTCCACAAATGGCTGACATGTGGATTTACTTTGCAGATCGGAGACTCAAACATCACTGTGACTCAGCAGTATCTACTGCACATACATTCCCCTTTTTAAATGATTTCATACACATTCCAGCTCCTAAAATCCACACATGGCCTTTTGCACTTAAATACAGTCAGGAAATGAAACAAGAACACTTGGGGAAGTGGTTGGTCACCAAGCAACAGCTGTGGGAAAACACTTTGACCACTATGAAAGTGACATTAAATTCAATATTGACAATAGCCTACTTTTTCTCATTTTTGCTATAAAGGCTGTGAGCAAACAATCTTTTCAAACTTTGTTTACTTATCTCTTGATAACTGAATACATTAAAATGGCATTGTCTTGGTCTGTCCTAAAACACCCTATAGAGGCATTGCAAACCAGATGTTGGTAGAGCTGTGGGGTGTGTACGTAAGAGGATGCTGACTGGCTGGAAGATGGGGAGTGGTGGAAGAGAGAGAAACAAAGAGAGAGAGGGAGAGAGGGACAGAGAGAGAGAGAGATTTACGGTCTGCCCTTGGTTCCCAAATTACTGCATCTACAGCCTCCACTGCACCCTGCTCACTGCTGGCTGCATGTGTGTGGCTGTGTGTGTACAGCAGGTTGCAAAAGATGTCATGAGAAAGAGCCCAGGTAAACACCATAATTTAATTCCTGCAATTCTCAGCAGCTCAAATATATCCATGCCCCTTGTGTTTTTCTTGTCCATAGGATTTTCAATAGTTTTTGACAAGATGGAGGTCTAGTAGGCCTTGTTTAGGATGGGCTTATGCTATACTGTAACCTGCACAACCATAACAGTGTAATCATTCCGATAGGCTACATTCCTTTAGTTAGGCCTACATGTCATTCTACTCCCTTATCCCCAAACACTTCCAAACTTTCCATTGTCTGCAGTCAACATATCCAATCTGTTAACTAAGGGCGTAATTGTCAAAAAAGTGATAATAATTACAGAAGAAAATCTAGTCCAGCTTGAAACACCTCGATCAAACTTTATGGTTAAAACATGACCATGACCAAGGGACAGCCAGTCTCACTCAGCATTTCTTCAGTTAACGCGGCTGCTTTCATGTGACGTCACGCCTTTGTCAGTGTATAAATAGCCAGACGCTTCCTCGCTTTTGGCTGTCCTCGACTGGTTTTAACAGGCTCAGGTTGGTTCGTCTCTAGTTCGAGAAAAGAAAAACTAGCTTTTAAAGAGTTTTTCCCTTGATCTCTTCATTCCATCTTTCACGGTAAGTTTCAGTTCATCGCCCTGTGGTGCCAAGTTGTGGCGCGTCTTTCGGATTCGAGTTAAGTTTACTAGGGCGCAGGATGTTTACATTGTTTTGTTGTCCGACAGTAGGCTACATTCAGGTTTACAGTAAATAAACATTAAGCTTTCCATTTTGTCGACCCTGCTAACCAGTTGACATGTATGTTTTTTTTTTCAGACTCCTGGAGTATGCTTTTGTATTGTCTTGTGTTGAAACGATTTTCTATGGAAGAACAAGGCAACGTAATTATAGTTGAAAGTAATTTCAACCAGAGGGATACTTTTAGAGAATCCTGATTATCGGCTTTGCCATCCTGGGTAACTTGAGTGAAGGTAAGAAATCTGTTTTACAGAATTAGCTACAACACCCATATGGAAGAAGAACTGCCATAGTTGCCAAGGTGTAATCTTCGGCTACAGCTGGCCATTTCCATTTGACAGTGGCATTTTAAAGTTTTTCAAAACCTAGAACTCGAAGTAATAAACCGTTTTATTTATCATGACTAGTCAGTCCTGGGGTGAGGCGGGTCAGCCTATTGTTCTTCTGAGCCTTTCTGTCATTTGTTGCCAATCTGATTCAGCATCACGGAACTGACTGATACAGCGCTTCCTTTGTAAGGCCACATCAGTTCAGTGCGCTGACTGTATTAGCATAGCAACAAATGATTCCACCAATGAGGTTGCGAATCTACTTCCGTGAGTATAGGGTGAGCTTCCAAAACTAAACATGTTTGCGTGCAGGGTTCACGTGCAGGCAACCCTCACCCCTCCTCTTGTACACTCGCCACGGGACATGATGTTCTTTTGTAATTGGCTCTTCCTGTTTTCTTAACAAGTTTAAGACTTTGTAAATGTCAGTTGTTAGTGATGGCCTTACATGATACAGAGAAAATGTATTTGGAGAAAAAAATGGACTTCTATACTTTTACTAATTGAACTTTGTTTTGCAATTAGTCATCCCATTAATTTTTATTTTCTAAAATGTCCTCCCTCTCTAGGCTTGAGTTCACTTATCTTGTATTCACATCATCCAATCCAAACATCATATTTAAAGCCCCACCTGGCCTGAAGGAGCAAAAAAAATGGTTGGTTTTGGTCCCGCTGATGTGCCTCCCACTGCAGCTGTGAAGTTTGTCGGTGCTGGAACCGCAGCATGCATCGCTGACTTGGTCACTTTCCCACTGGACACTGCCAAAGTCAGGCTTCAGGTGAGTTCTCATGGCCCTGTCCCTTGTTCTCTTTGTTCTCATGTTTCTTCTCCAACAATGCACGGGGTAGATGCCTGCTACTCCCTAGTGGTGATCTAAGGTACTGCAATGTCATATGGAAACCTTTGTACTTGCCCACAAACTACCAAAAATACATTTAAAGTCATTTTAAAGGCTCAATCTGACCAACACTTTCTCTTATTTCTCCCAACTTTTTTGTTTGTTTTTTTGCCTTTTTTCCCCTCTACCATTTCCTCACGTTTGTTGCCAAAGCAGACCCATGGGATGATGGTTAAGCCTTAGGATTCCGCAGGCCCACAGGACCCTTGCTGCACAGGACACTTTTGGCTGGAGTCTGGCACTTCCTCCCTGCCCCCTTGACCCATTCCAGTATCTGTAAAGTCTCTCCAAACCCCTTTTGTTCTGTGCAGATCCAGGGTGAAGCTAAAGGCCACAAAAATGCTGGGCCGGTCAAAGGGTTGCAGTATCGTGGCGTGTTCGGCACCATCACCACCATGGTGCGAACAGAGGGGGCCCGGAGTCTTTACAACGGGCTGGTGGCCGGCCTCCAGAGACAGATGAGCTTCGCCTCAGTCCGCATTGGCCTCTACGAC
The DNA here is from genome assembly GCA_036025975.1 of Nematalosa erebi. NCBI lineage: Eukaryota > Metazoa > Chordata > Actinopteri > Clupeiformes > Clupeidae > Nematalosa > Nematalosa erebi. Next base: position 12,633 of record JAVQKI010439988.1, on the reverse strand, counting down.
TCTGTCAAGCAGTTTTACACCAAGGGCTCAGAGCGTGAGTGTGTAGGTTGTATGTTGAACAGCACTTCACTGTAGTTCGATATTGATTATTGGAGACCTTGGTGTTGGTCAGCAATGAACTTAAATTCTGCTGGAAAAATAAACAAAAAATTGTCCTATGCAATTTACTGTGTGGTAATTAAAGTTTCTCCCTCTTTCCAAAAAAAAAAAAAAAAAAACACTAGATGTTGGGATCGGTACTCGCCTTCTGGCAGGCTGCACAACAGGTGCCATGGCTGTTGCCGTGGCACAGCCAACAGATGTGGTCAAGGTGCGCTTTCAGGCACAGGTCAGCTGTGGAGGTGCTGCCAAGCGTTATCATGGTACCATGGATGCCTACAGGACCATCGGCAGAGAAGAGGGCATCCGAGGGCTGTGGAAAGGTAAGGGAGGCCGAATGGGACACGAGTGACTGGTGCACACATACAGGCTATTTGGTTCTGCAGCAGCAGCTGCCAATCAGCGTATGCATGGCCACTTTGCAAATCAAATTTCCTTGCATTGCAAATGTGCACCTTAACTCAACTGTGTGTTTGTTTGTTTACAGGAATGGGCCCAAATATCGCTCGCAATGCCATAGTGAACTGCACAGAGTTGGTGACTTACGACTTAATTAAGGACGCACTTCTCAGATCCACTCCCTTGACCGGTAACTTTCAGTTTTAAAGGACCTCCTGATGTAGCTAGGTTTAACCTATGCTCTGCAGTGTGTGTATTTAAAAGTGGTATTCATTTTGAAAATCTTGTATTAAACTCAGTTTTTTCTTCTGCAGATGATCTCCCATGCCACTTTACATCAGCCTTTGGTGCAGGTTTCTGCACCACCGTGATTGCCTCACCAGTTGATGTTGTGAAGACAAGATACATGAACTCATCTCATGGCCAGTACAGCGGTGCTGTAAACTGCGCCTTTTCCATGCTACTCAAAGAGGGACCCATGGCTTTCTACAAAGGGTAGGTCACAATATGGCTTACGAGAGGCCTTGTTTACTCTATCTTCTCTTGCACACTCAAGTACCAAATGTGGCTCTGTCCGCAAATGCACTGAAGTGAAGTGCCTTCTCAGGGAAGGGGGTAGGCATGTTGCATGAAGCTGCGACTTATTCCAGGGCTTACTGTTTTATGTTTCATTTTCCAGGTTCATGCCTTCTTTCTTGAGACTGGGCTCCTGGAACGTGGTGATGTTCGTGACTTACGAGCAGCTTAAACGTGCTATGATGATGGCCCGCAACAACAGGCCCTCCCCACTCTAGATGGGATTCTATGTGTGATTCCATGTGCCTTAAGTTCCTCTTGCATCAATCTTGCCTATCTACCTCTTGTCAATTTTGACTACCTACTTTGATATTAGTCTAGTTTAAAAATTCCCCCAATTTCCTAGTTTACATCTATGCTTGCAGTCAGTTTAACTAGTTTCACTCAAGGAACACCTGAAGATGGAAAGCTGGTCTTATTTCTTCTTTGTTTTTAAAAGCTTATGTGTTTTTAATTCAAATAAAATTCAGTTTTTAACAGTTCTTTCTCTGTTCTTATCAAATAGAAGTTGGGATGAAGAAACATTGGCATGGCTCTATTTATAGTGTGTTCTTGGTTTGAAACATTAAGTCCGAAAAGCTTGCTTAATGAGTTGTTTCTTTTCCGGGGAGAGCCTCGGTGGGAAGGTAATGACAAATTTGATGATGAGGTTTCCTCTCTTGCTTGGGCAGCAGTCTACTGGCATCCCTTCACCTGGTACCTCCTTACTGTAAGAGGGACTAGAAATAATGACACCTTACTGACTTTAAGCCAGGATGAAACACACAGGTGAAATTACCTTGGCACACAAGTTCTTTCACTAAACTGAATCGTCAAAGTGTGTATGTGGTCACATGGGAAGAGTACAGAAATACTCACTGTACAATATCATTGATTGGGATGCTGAGAAGCCTGCTGTCAAGTGTCTCGACATTGACGGAGAAGCCGGTCAGAGCCTGGTATGATTTTTAGTCCATATGATTACAACAGAAATGGACATTACACCTTTAAAATGTAATGCATGATTTATCTGTTTTCAGCTTAAACATAGTGTATAATAGTGCTTACAACACTTGAGTAGCACCTGTATGCAAGGTTGCTTCAAATTTAATGTGAAAGGGAAGCACTGATTTCATGACACAAACTTGTAGTTTACATACTGAAAATAGACTTTGAACTCATTCTCTTTGACCCACATCACTCGGAATCTGAGTGCTTGAAACAGCTGCGGATAAAGGCTGTGGGATTGTTGGTCAAAGAGGCTTATGAACTTATTACCACAATAGAATCATGTTCTTTCTGCAGCTATTAATACACCCAAATGTTGTGAATTAAGCACTGTCAGGTTTTTTAGTCAAGTGTTTCTACAGAATCAGAAAGATTTATTTAATTTTTTCTATTACAGATCTTTTCAACTTGCTAATAGCAGCAGCACCTGTTTGGTTCACTGCATTATAAGCCTTTTCAGGTGGTCATTACCACAGATTATACACCAAAAGCTAAAACAGGGCACTGTGCAGTACAAATAATGTCCTACTAGAGGCTGCACTGGCAGAGAGGAGTATCTTAGCTCAAACAAACTGTAACTCATGCCAGCTGGTATCCATGTCAACACCTAATCTAATGTCTTACCTTTTCCAGTGTGATATGAGCAGTGTAAATCAAGTTGTCATTCTGGCGGGTAAACCGGGAATGACTCTTCTGTCGCACAATAAACACAATGTCTGCTGGGATATTATTAGGACCCTGAAAACATATAAAATGCATGTGATAAACAAAAATGAACAACAAACATATGGATGCTTCTTACACCTATTGCAATTGAACTGAATGTGGATAAATTTGAGGAAATGCCTGTAATGGCAGTTCACCTGATCTCCCTCATTCGGGAATGTTATTCTTGTTCCTTCATTCCAACCTGGTTTGACATTGATAGTAAGAATCTTGTCTTTGATGCTGGATGTGTGTCCATCTTCATTCATAACCTAGGGAGGTACAAACTAAATTCTGAAACGTCTACATGGAAAGTCTAAGAAGAAACGTTTATGTAATTTCAGTTGTCCAACTAGGTAAAAGATCTAAATGATGGGAAAGACTTCAGACTTACCCTGCGAGAAATTTTGATCTTTTTGGTGCAGCCATAAAAGAGGTCCTCCAAAGCTAAGTGAAGCTCTCGCTCAATTGGTGGGTCTTGTTTTTTCACCCCTCTTCCTCTTAATCCACCAAATGCAATGTTTGCCTCATGGCCCTCTTTCGTGTGGAAATCTTAGAGGATGCATTTACATTCAGGAATATTGTCAATCCAATCAGGAAAAAAGACATTGTGGAATGGTCAAAGGTCTAGTTAAAAGGTTTGGATCACTTTGATTTTAAAGTGTCCTACCAGCAAAAGGGTTGTCTCCTCCAAAGAACTGTCTGAATATTTTCTCTGGATTTTCATGGTAAGTGTATCCTGCAGTCCAAGCTCCATTTTCCTCTGCCTCATCTGGAATCCCTCCTTTCAAACCCTCCTCTCCAAATTTGTCGTATGTGGCCTTTTTTCTAGCTGTAATACCAACAAACATGTAGAAAACATGCAATGCCTGAAAGGTGCCCTTAGCCTACTTGATGTGTGCAGTATGTGGTCAAAATGAAATGATGTGCACCTGTAAACAAGATCTTTAACCTCCAAATAACTACCCATTGGTTGAAATTCATAATCTATACATCCATACTAGCCACTGTACCTACTGTAATTTTTCACTTAATGATCCACATGTAACAAGAACATATGACCAAAATGTTAAATGAAAAACTTACGATCACTTAAAACATCATAGGCTTCTGCAAGCTGGTTGAACCTTTCGTAAGCACCTGGCTTGTCGTTATGTTGGGGATGAAACTTCAACGCCAGACGTCGATAACTTAAAAGACAAGCCAAAAGTAAAAACTATTCGACGAGTGCATTGTAAAAGATTGCAAACGAACGTTTAATTGAGAAAGACAGTGAAAATGTTGAAATAAATCAACGTCATCTCTTACGATTTTTTAATGTCTGCATCTGTTGCGTTTCTGTTGATTTCCAACGCAGCATAATAATCCCGACCCATAGCTCTATCACGAATCACAGTGAATTCATACAAACAACTGGATACCAATGAAAGACATATGTTAATGTCTAATATGCAACATTAGCAATATTTTGAGGCCTATGGTCCATTTCACTTCATCCGTCTGAACTGAACCCAAACTAAGCGTGTTTGAGTTTGCGTTTGGTTACTATGGAGACACAGACCCGAGGGTTGGAACTGACTGCCAGAGACGATTTTAAAGTATCTTTGCTGCTATTTTGCTTTGCATTTCTACTTAGTTTCACAAGATTATTAGTAGCCTAATCCAGCTAATCTAGCGTTTGAAACACATTTTGTCAACTGCAAATTTAAGACTCTCCTTGTTCCAAAACAATGCAGTAGGGGGCACAGGTTGACCGTATATTGGGAAGGGCGCTAGTTATAGGCATCATTACGTTCTATCTGGTTATGGACACCGCCCGTCATGAGATCGTTCAACAGCATTGTTGAGCTAACTAAAACGTTTTTCTTTAGAACTTTGTTTTAGACAATGAGTACAATGATGATTTAACCCAAAAGAAACAATGAAAGATTTTAATCATTCCTTCTACATATTACTGTTCAATTGCATCTCAACTTGAAGTAGCCCCTTGAGTGCTGCACTGAAAAGTGAAATGCAACACACAGAAGTCCTACAACTTTTTCACAAGTAAGCTGACAGCACCATTGTCTTGAGGGGAAAACAGGTTGACAGATTTAACACAGTAAATCATTAGGTCAGAAAGAACGAGACCTAATAAACACAAGTTGGGATATATATAAATGTATTTAATTATGGCATGGAACACATCAACAGATATAAATATTTCGTAAGTAAGTACACAAAAAAGATCATAGGACATTCAAACACTTGTCTAATTCATTTGTGCAATCAGTCCCTCAAGTTCAGGTCGAGCTTTGAAGCGTCCCAGGTAGTCTGCTTCGGTATGCTATAGTGAGAGAGAGAAACAGGAATTAAGTTACAGATTCAGGTCCACAAAATCACCATTAAGATGAGATCAGTTTCATGTATGAGTCTTGTACCAGATAAAGGGTTGTTTTTGAAAGTAGCACTGTATTTGGAAACTCTATTAGCCTGGGAACCTGGCCCACATCAATTAAGATGCAGGGTTTGGCAATGAGTGACTGACTTTGCATTGCAGGTGCGTAAGCGTCATAAGATTTGAAGTTAAAGCAACAGTTTGGAGTCAATCAATAGCCCTGACGCTCAAGGTGGCCGAGTGCTGTCAGTAAGAAGAATGAGTCAATTTGTTGCGATGTAGACCCAATAGTGAAACGGCAGCCATAGCTAACTGATAAGAGCAAGAACCCATCGTTTCATTTTTATTTTCCTGACCTGTGCCCCATTCATTTAGTATGCAATTTTGAGTCTGTGTTATACCAAATGATCTTGTTCTTATTCCTACTGAGAGCATTCAGCAACCTCAAAAAGGCTCTGGGCTGATTGAGTCGAGACTATCCCTTTAAATAAAAGCATTAAACTTTTACCAAAGTTCCTCTGAAGTGCAGCAAAAAAGCACAATTCATGTAAACAATGGTTTCAATTGCAGCCATTTGCTCATCACTTCATTTGAAAGAAAGAAAGAAAAAACATTGTCCCTAGTTTAACCAAAGACTTTTTGGCTGTGAATTATACAATGCCTGCTCCATGACAGCTAAGAGGTTATGATTGGTTTGCAGACTTTTTTCAAACTGGTCATTTGGTAATTGACAATGAACTCCTAGTGGCTTGTCACAGACAGACCTGCAGAGCAAATTCAAAATTTCTTGCAAGTAAGTCTGGGTTCCCAGGCTAAACCTTGACAGAAAAAAATGAACTCCCATTTTTAACACTTTCCTGCACTGGTTTTAAAATAATTAATTTATACAAATAAATATTTAGAAATTAATTAAAAACTGTGTAATGCTGTTTTGTTTTCACCATTGTTGTAACATCACACATAAATTAATAATTCCCGTCCTTCAGTACGAGTGTGGGGATCAATTGGATTGGCCATTGAGCAACTATCCATTAACATCTATAGCTTTGCCAGAATTGTGGAATCTTTGAAAATCTTTAAAAAAAGAAAATACATGTTATGACAGGGGGCAGCTGATCTTACCTCCTTTACAGACAGCTGGACTCCCTCAGGTTGGTTTCTTAAGAGAACTTCCAGGAAAATGGGAAAGAACGTTGCATTCATCTGACTGATCTGCAAACCACAGACACAAAATAAACAAGCTGATAAATAATTACAATATCAGTGACAAGCATTTTTTAATGACATTGGTGAGATAGTGGATTGTTGAGATGATGTGGACATGTTTCAATATTTCAGAGATATTATGAAGAGGTTGAAACATAAAATAAAGGTAACCTGAACCACTCTTTCATGCGTCTTCAGAATTGCATCCACATACATCTTGGTGCCTTGCTCAGGCATAACCATCAACTCTGTGGTCTTAGTCGGTAATGCATAGCTTTCAAGAAAAAAACATAAAATACGAGAGTTGTGACTTCTAGGCACTATCCATCAGCCCACAATAAAATAATTTACAATTAATGGCAACCTAATCCTTAATTTAGTAAAAAAAAAAAATCTATTCTTGCATGTATATCACAATATGCCTCGTCCAAAAGGTTACTGAACTAAAGTGGTTGGGGACATGTTACCTTTCATCTACAGAGACACTGAAGCGGTTGCAAAAATTATGGATATATTGGGCATAGTGTTCCACCAGAGTCATGTCATATCCCGATACTGAGACATTGAGCACGCCATACGTAGTATTGGTTGCAGCTTTGATCTGTTTCATCTGAAGTTTGTCCTTTTTCTTCTTAGGCTAGATTATTCAGCAAAATGACAAAAAGGAAAACATAGTGCAACACTCCAGATTGCTACATACTATCAAAGTATCCAATTTAAGAAGCAAGATTAAATAAATAACGTTTTTTGTTATAATGTCTGCCAAAATCACAACTTATTATTCAATTCTGTAGCAACATTATTTGTCTATAAAAAAGGAAAGCTATAGTAGCAAACTGCTGTGTTGAATTAATAAGACAGCCAAAATGACAACGAATGGTTGACCCTGTTCCCAACTATCAGTCAGGCACAATAATAATTTGCCATTTAATGTTCGACTAGTTCGACAAATCTAGAGCGCAAAGATAGGGGAAAAAACATATGTTTACCGCTTCTTTTGGCAGAAGATACTTAAATCTTCCTATACCATGAGTTGGCATGGATCTGTAATATCGCTCACTGGTCACAGAACAGCCCCCTGAAGAGGCATACGAAACACGTTATCCCGTTGTACAGCTTTACAGAGGTCAAGAATTGATTTCTAAAAAGAAAAATATCTTACCCAACAGAGGCCTTAACATGAAATCCGAAAGTATTTGGATTATGCAAACAGAAAAATTGTTAGAGAAATGTGTTCACAAGTGACATCCCCTATGACCTCGTCCAGTGATTGAAACGTGACTTAACTCACCTGAAATATGTCAAAGCATGTTCAAGACACCCAGCATGTCGTATATGTGAAACCTGTAAAAACAGGTTTTCCTTTATATCATACAATATTAATTTCAATTCGATTTCAATTAGCATTGATCAAACGTCGGTCATTTCTGTGCCTGATTAAGTTGACGATAGTAACCTAACGTTAGCTGAAATGAACTTGCTACTAGCCATGGTGTTCTTGAGATCAGTGCACGTGTGACCTTTACCAAACATACTGGAGTGCACACAAAATAAGATGACATACTGTGAAGGCTTATTTGAATTACCGTTCTTAAAACCGGGTTCATATTCTCAAGAGTAAGAGCCAAATGTAAGCAAAGATAAAGTTGTTTCCATCGATAGCTGCTACTGCTGCCTAGTTCTGAGCTCCCTGTGTAGCTTTGTTCACATAACTCAGTGGTTCGCGGAAACAGTAACTCACAATGGTTCCGAGTGTGATTTTTTTAGTTCCGTTTTATCTGATATTATCTATTATTTGTCGCTGTTGTCAGTGTGTTTAGAAAAGATGATAACAATGTGCATTAGACAAATACGGATTTGTGTCATATCCATTTACCAATCATTCAATGTTTGATTAAATTATGGTCGTGGAGCTGTCACCCCCAAAACGTTATGCCTGTGTGTGCACGTCAGAACTATTTTATCCTGGCATAATCACAGTGAAAAAAAAGTAACCGCAGAAATTCTCTGCTGAGGTTAGTTTTCTGGCATCAAAATACTGTCACAATGTTCTCATCGATGACGTTGTCAGCTAGCCTGTTTACTGTAACGTGGCGTTAGTTCAACCAAACTTTACTCTTATTTCGTGTCTGATGTAATTTGGAACAATTAACGTGTAATAATACTATGAAAAAAAAATAGTTGCAAAAATAAAAACACGCACACGACAACGTTATAAGCGGTTGTCAGTTTTGTAGGCTATAAAAGTTGAGTTTTCTGCGCATTAGGAAATGTCAACTCTTATGATTGAAAAATACCTCTACATGCCCATTATTTACCCACTTCTCCGTTAACTTTAAACTTCAGAATAATTACCCGTAAAATTAGAAAAAAAAAAGCGTCAATCATCACTGTGGACAGCACGGTTGGTTACACCTCTTTCATTCCAGCGATGGATTGGGGCTGGGAAGGAATTTCAGTCTGAGTTGGAGAAGTCAAGTCTTTCAGCATTTTACAGTGGGTCATTTAATCGAGATCTGTGGGAATTATTTTCCTTGTATGTGTGTCATTTTAGGGTAGTCTGATCATTTCTGTTGCTCTGAAGAGAATATCAGATTTGTCAACTTCTCAGCAACACAGCTAACGACATAGCGGGTTAGCTGTGGGACATTTTCATCAGGAGCTCTAGTTCAAGAAATTCAGCACCCTGCCTTCAGCTACTGCAGTCATGTCTACGGCAGGAGATTTTGGAAACCCTTTGAGAAAATTCAAGTTGGTCTTTCTTGGCGAACAGAGTGGTAAGTATAATAAAATGTAAAATGTGGTTTTAGTTCTGCGTGCATTACCTGAAAATATCCTAACTTGTTGGCTACTCCCTAGCTAATAACAGCAGGCTAACCCGTTAGCTAACGGCCAAGCTAATATAATATCTGGAGGCTAGCCTTGCATTTGTCGCATAATCCTGTGTTCAAATCTGGCAAGCTAACAGGCGATCTAGGATCTTAAAAATGTAAAAAATAAAAAGCCACTGGTCGCGTTCTTTTATACGCTTTTGAAAATTATGGCATGTCTATACATTGGATCGGCCGACTTTATTCTTTAGCATGACAAATCAGTAAATAACAGACATCATTTAGCAGGCTAACCAGCTAGCTAATTTAGCTTGTTCATAGAAGTGTATGTTCGTTTCCATTATCACATAAAAGAGCGACTTTCTTGGATCAGATATGGTCACTTAGCTATCTTATTTTGTCAGGTAGATATTCGGGTTCATAACAGCCAATACAAGTTGCCGATCAGCATTAACAATTGAAGCATGAATCAATTGCTAACTAACGATATTAATCTCGCGTTAATTTATCGGCATCGATTTCAATCTGGCAATTTAGATGTGGTTTAACATATGACAGCTGTGTTGTGAAACAGCCTGTGCCACAGACAGATCCGTAAAGTTGATTGTGTCAGATATTAATATGCAGCCTCTTTAATCTTTTCGTCTATTTTAACACCACAGATTCGGTCGTCTTCCGTCATTTAAATATGGAAGAATAGGAATGGAGGTCGACCGTAAATACCAGAGGGGTTTTCTTCCTCCTGTAAACAATTTTTATGATATCAGTAGTTTAACCACATGCCAAAATGACAGGCTTAGATCACTTTAAGTTGTTAGTGTAACGTCATTTCACCGTAATTCTTTCGCAGTTTGAGTATTTCTACAACCAGTGTCGCTAACATAAACTTTTGCGGTACTTGCCACATCTACACGCAATGCATTGCACACCCTTTTGTTCGAGTTTTTTTTTTTTTAAGTGAGTCAGTCAGCTCTCTACTGCATGTCCGACGTGGGTGTTGTGCAATAAGGTGCTGTCTTTGTCATGTGTAGGAAATATAATACATGTTGTGGTGTCATATTGGCATGCCCAACAGTGACCGTCATCATTGGCTGTTTTTTTTTTTTGAACAAATGAGTTGTTGAGACACCTTTTGCGACTGTTGTGTGTAGACAGGACGCTGAGTAGATAAGCCTATCTATTGCATGTGTCACTTTGATTTTTAGATGTAGGCCTAACCATTTATTAGGGCAGGGTAGGGTAAGCCTCTCTGTGCTCGTTCTAACATTTAACACTAATTGTAACATGCAGAAACATGATCTGGCAGGTTTTTTATTTTCTTAGGCTGGTGCTTTTACATGGTCCAAGCATGGGTATGCCTGTAGCCGTGTTTGATAGATATGGGGAATGGTCTCTGTCCAGTGACTGTTAATAATGCCAGACCTTTTCAACCAGAATTTTCTTCAAAAGCTCCAATTGTCAGTGTCTATAGAACAGGATAGAACAGATCAGTTTACTCCATACTGTAATGTTGCATCTTTCCCTGAAGTGATCTGCAGGTAGATTGGGCATCTTATGTTACTCTTTCCTTATAGTGTGGTCCCAAATCTGGGCTTAGTCAAAGAAGCTATGGCTTTACCCTGTAGCAAAATGCAGTATTGTGCGGAGGTACTAGGCATCACTAGCCTGGCTAGTCCGTTAGCGCATCTTCCATCTCGCAAGTCATTGCAATGCGTCTTTTAAAAAGACTTTTTTTTTTTGTGCAGCTGTTTGTAAATACACTTTGTGGCTTGAGGTTTCGCTGTCGGGCCACTGTGTCTTAGTACATCTGTTTACACTTAGTACTACTGTGTCATCATGTCCTAGGCTTGCCGACAAATTTAGCAGAATGGGTTATTGAATAATGATCTGATAATTAAAGAAATGGATACAGTAGGGGTCACAAACACCCCCATTGCTTGCTTCATCAATTCTTGTATTATTTTACCAAGGCAGTGTACAACATTGGCTGCAAATCAGGCCAAAGACACAGGCAGGAGGCAGGACAGAGAATACTGTCTTATTCTGCAGCGGTGAGCAGAAAGTAGTGAAACTATCGCTCAGCGAACAAAAGCTGCTATTGATTTGGGAATATAAAGAGCTTAAGTCATGAAGCGCCCAGTCTGCCTCACTGGGTTCTCTCCTCCCTTTCTCCTGTTTCAGACTTCCACCCTCTTATGTCTGTGCCTGTTCTTTCTTGTTTGTTCCCTCCCTCCCTCCCTCCATCTTTCTCTCTCTCTCTCACTCTCCTCGTCAGCAGTTTCTTACCCACCAGGTCTGTTTCACACTGGTGAAATAAAAAGAACCTGCACTCTCTTGATATGTTAACAATATTTCATTTAGTATTGGCATGACTTTCAGTCACAGGCTGTCACAGGCCTGCACAACAGGTGAAAGTAAGCTGAGTTTTCAGCTAAGTTATTTGATGGCAACAGCCCACACCAGAATCCCTTTCCAAGCTTGTACTGAAGACAGTGTAGGTGAATTTATGAATCAAAAATGCTTCTCTCTGATAGGCAGCCATTATATTCCTATAGTTCTGCATTCCTGTGCTGTACCAGTCTTGCTTAGGTCTGTAAAGTTTTGAGCCATAAAGAGGTGACTTGAAGCTTAGGCCATTTCACCCTTGTCAAAGTATTCCTAAAGACGCCTGCCTTATTGTTTTGGGTCCTCCTCTCGACTACACACAACAGCGGACAGGAGTGTTATCTCTCTCACGGTGCACTGTAAACTGTTTGCATGGTCTGGTCTTGTTTGCTGATGTGAGGGAAAGGAGGAGATATAGCTCAGACAAGACGAACAAAATAACTTTAGCACAGATTTCTGTCATAAAGCTCTCACCAAGTTTATTTAAGCTTGCGGTTGGCAGATATAAAGAGGTATAGCATAGTCATGTAGTACACACTGGTGTTCTATCATGGTCTGCTCCTCTCCTATTCGTGGCATAGAGCACATTTACATTAGAAAGATTTTGTGTGATGTTTTTCCCACAGAATAAACTCTTCTAGTACTGTTGTGTGCTATTTCACTCTTAGCCGGAGATTTAAACCTGGTGAGAAGTTGTAGTGGTCGTCAGCAAGAGCCCAGCCCCTTTAGGAAAACCTCAGAAATACATCAGTGATTTGATTGTAGTATATTCTCATGTTCTTTTGCTCTAGTTTATGACTTTCACCTTAATACTTTTAGGTGCAATTTCATCAGGATGCAGGTGGTACCATGACAGTTAAAAGGGTGGGGTTTTTTTTTTGGTCTTTTTTGTCTTTTTTTAGCTAGGAAACTAGAATTAAAATTCCAGTCTACTGTTGCACCTGGACTTCTGGAAAACCAGCAGTGTGTAATTATGGTAGAGCAGCTCCTGTGTGTCTGAGTGTCTGTGTGTGTGTGTGTGTGTGTGTGTGTGTGTGTGTGTGTGTGTGTGTGTGTGATATATCACTC
>JAVQKI010439803.1:0-10282 GCA_036025975.1 Nematalosa erebi | reverse complement strand
TTCAGATGTACCTAAACAAGACATCAAGTATATGTTACAGACTGTAAGAGTTTTTCAGGTGTATTCTTATTATTAAGAATTATTATTCTCTTTTCGAACAAAGACATTGTGGAAATCATATTTGAAGAGAATGGCGTTTAAGTGTTTTGCTATGCATCAGGCTTTGAGAGGAGTAAAAGTCTATTTCCGGTGAGTTTTTCTTAATAGCCTTGAGTTCACTTAGATGCAAAAGAGACGCAGGGAAGAGGCTGGTGGTTCTGGCTGTATGAGGCCTGGGACTGCTAAAAGCTTCACAGTCTCTTAGTTAGTTGAAGTTCAAAGTCAGTCTCTTACATTTTGTGTGTATGCCAATTTAGTGCTGAAGTCCGCATTTCTGTGTACATACACATGTGTACACAGCAGACTGTTATGTCCGTGTCTATCTGTATCTGTGTGTGAGAGAGAGAGAGTGTGTGAGAGTGTCTGAGAGTGTGTCATGCTGTGAAAGCATAATTAGGAGGGTAAGAAAAGCAGCTCACACAGGTGCACCTGGGAGGTGTGGTTGTTCAGGTTTGTTTGCCTCTGTGGGTTGGGACCACTGCGGGCGGTTTGTGTATGTGTGTGTGTGTGTGTTTGCTTTTGTGATCTGTGTCAGAGAAAAGACCGAGAATGTTTTCTTGAGTCAGTTACAGAGGATGTGTATATATTACTGGTGTACTCAACAACAATGGGCAGACAGATGTTAATTGTCTGTCAGTAGACTGTTTGCACTTGTGCCTTTATGTGTGAGTGTATGCAAGTTTACAGTATGTGTGTGCATGTGTGTGCGTGTATGTGTGTGTGTGTGTGTGTGTGTGTGTGTGTGTGTGTTTGTGTACTCATGTGTCTCCTACCTGTGGAGGGTGGCTGCTCTTGAATGAGTGACCCGTGCCCCCTGCGCTGCCGCTGCTGCTGCCTAGCGGGCTCTGCCTGCCCTGGGGAGTGGTGGCAGCGCGCAGGCCCAAACCCTCCTTCAGCATGAAGGGGCTAGATGGCAGCACAGCTACTGAGCCAGGGAGCGCCCCCGCACTCTTCTTCCGTTTGGATGGAGGAATGAGAGAGTGAGGAAGGGTGGCAGGCACCGGCTCGTTCTCCCTGGCACGGTGAACCAAGTGCATGGCCTACAAAAAGTGAAAGGGAGAGGGAGAGAGAGAGAGAGAGAGAGAGAGAGAGAGAGCGAGAGTGAGCGAGAGAGAGAAAGAGACCGAGGGAGGGAGAGAGAGAGAGATGAAAATACAAGATGGAGAGTGGGCTGGCCAGTGCTACATGCTAGCTACAAGCTATATGCAGCCAACTTACCACTGTAAACTCCTCCTTGTCCAAATGTCCATCTTTGTCAATATCACTAAGGTCCCAAATCTGAATATGTTAAAAAAAAAAAAAAAAAGAAAAGAAAAGAAAAGATCTGGATCACACATTTGTCAAAACCTATAAATACTATTAGTATTACTAATAAAAAAGCAATAACAGACAATATCATTGAAGAACTCATTGAAGAACTCATAATTGATACCTTTATCAATCAGAATGTGAGCCGCCTACCACCTATACCAGAACCTATCTTGTTATTATTGTTATGGCATCATGTATCATTGAAGTGCAACAGTGCAGGCAGGAGTCACGCATTTTTTACAAGGAAATAATTTGGCTCCATAAGACTATATCAGTCATTAAAACGGTCTGTCTTGGAAATAAAGTTTTGTATCCCCCACTTCCTCATCCTCCTTTGATGCTGCCTGTCAAATCTAATTGGCTCAGCTGGAGCTGCACGACACTGGGCTACCTTTATAAAAAAAGCCTGGTTTTGGACATATTACTGTACACACAACTGAAGCGATATTTAAATACAGCTGGTTTTCAGCCACAATTTACCAACACCTATTCATTCTTACACTCTTACACAAATTGGAGCATTACGGACAGTTTCATAAATCAAGCTTGAGCTCTGTCATGAGATAATTCCTGAGCTCAAACTTGCGCTGATTTATTTTTCGATGTTCATTTGATAAATGCGGGCCAGTATCAGCACTGCTGTTGGTATTGTTATTATTATTGTTCTGAAAGAGAGTGAATGAGGTGCTCACTCTGCCAAGTGCATCTAGAGGAAGTTTAGAGTTCATGAGAACTGGCTTCACTTTATCTCCTGACAGAAGGCCTTTCACTGGGCCCAGGCTCTCGAAGATCCCATCGAACTTCGCTCGTTCATCAGACTGAGACATAGGAATAGAACACACAATAAAGGGTATAAAATCTAAAAACATGTTAGCAACAACTCATTTTTCTCACTGCTCACTGAACACACTGATTAATATTCAATGGAGATCCTTGGCATTATTCATGAATTACCTTTGTGTGTTAGAATTTCAATTCAATTACAGTTCAGTTTTTTTTACACTGGAAATTACTGCAGTTACTTTACACAGGCCTGAGTCAGGTACTTGTTCTCAGCAAATCCCTCCTCTTCTAAGGCTTATTTTACATCTACATCTGACGAATACTGACAGGACAAGTAATCCTACCAGGGACGCTGGGACTTACCCTCACAGCCCAGCTGGAGTCAGTCGAGGACAGAGGAGTAGTTGAAATCAGAGAAGGACTGCCTGTGTCCCTCTGTTACAACAAACAAACCCAGAGAGACAGCTTACATTTACATACATGCATCTCAACGACATTCAAGCATATAAGAAAAAAGCATCAAAGCGAGCTAAGAACTGTAATGACTCCAGGCAGTGGAGTAATTGGTTACTCACAAACTTTGGAGCAGGTACAGTCTGGTTTAAGCTGTTATGACTGACATCGTTGCCGCTCTGGGCAGATGCTACCAATCTCAAGGCAATAAAAAAACCCTGAGGAGCACACATTCACTGCATTAGGTTACAATAGTGACAGACAAAAGGAAACAGGGATTACATTGTAGGTTAATGTCACATGATTTTCATATTTGCCTCTTTTACAGTGAGAATGACTGAACTGGGTTTTGGCTTATAATCTCAAGCTAAACAGGAATCTTAAGATGGTACCCAGTTTGTAAAAATACAACTTAAGGGCTAATTACTACCAACAGTGTAATGAACAATGCTACACTGCGCAACATCAAGCATTACGGACATGCAATATCAATGTCAGGCATTTCATTCCCTGTATAAGTCTGAGTAACAACAAATTAGAACAACATGGTGTTACTTTACACATTCCTATTCAACTTGATGTTGAGACTTTACAGAATTCATATAATGGTAATGTTGCCTTCTTTTATTTCTATGACAACATTATACAATATCTGCCTAAGAGACCTTAAAAAGACCAACTTTACCCGTTTGTCCAAGTAGCCCTTACGATCTGTGTCCGCCAATTCCCAAATCTGAAGGGGAAAAAAAAAATAATTAATACAAAACAGAACAAGACAGTAATTCCATACATAATACTACCAGTGTTACGCTCCATGTAGTGTTCTAGTGCATTAAGACTGCATTGTTGCATATGACTGCATTGTTGGATATCTCCTTTAATGTGGAACAATTTATTTAGATCACACCATGTGCACATTTTATTGCAAAATGGGAGCCATTGTAGAGTTATGCTAGTCAGGCATGTTTTGCTGATGAGTATAGTGTATTTTTTGTGGTGTGTTTGTTACCATTTTTTATTTTTGCATTGCTTATTGGTCCTAATTATTCTGAGCAATGATTGAGTCTGTATATGAGTAAATACGTAAGAAAATCTACCCTATGAGGCAATTCTCACTGTGCTTAACCTACCTTTCCCAAAGTGCTGTCTGAAAGGCCAGATTTTTTAAGGAACTGAGCAGCGTCTGCAGCTCCCACTCTCCCAGTGTTTGCAGGATCCACCTGGATTAAATAAAATGAATGACATTAATTTGCCAATACAGTCATTGCTATATGAGAACTTTACCATAAAAGACCAGTACACTTACTTGTCTGTAGAAATGGTCATAAGCAGGGTTTCCATTTGAAATCTAAAGGGTGAGATAAACAATATGCACATGTAGCATTTATTCCATCTTTTCCGTCTGGGGATTTGCTGGACATTTAAACAAACACTATGCAATTTTTGGTGTAGAACTAGTGAACTAGGTACCTCAAAGGCACACAAAACCTTCCACACATTCCCCAGAGTCTTATTCACAATACTATAAGATGCTTATTAGTGTCTAATGACAATGCAGCCTGTAATCTCATGCTGTAAGTTTACCAAGAACACAAGATACTTGTGCTTGTAGGAAGAGCACCTTTGGGAGAAAATTTAAGCTTTCCTGACTACAGCCATTACAACTACCCTTACACTGTCTAGGACACCTAATCAGTAGTGTACCTCAGGATCAACTGGTGTTTCAGGCCTTTAATCACTACACACCCTACTCTGAGGCGGCCTGCTTAAGGTGATCAATCCTTAGCATGTGTCCAAAGTTTCCTATTACCAAAAGTTTAGATACCCTGGTGGTTTCCAACCCTCCACCCAGAACTGCACAGTGCAGATGGCAATAACACTTTATCCATTAGTTCAGCTAGATGCAGCAAGACGCTTTTTGCAGCAATTTTTTTCACGGATCCCTTGTCAAATCACTGCGGACCCCAGTTTGAGAACCAATGCTTTGTGCCATCCAAATTAATTTGGAGATGACACCCAAAATTAATTGTTTGATTAAAAAGAGGTGTAAAATAGTGGTGAAGAGTTACATAGTGTTGCTTTATCTACTTTAGGTGGTTACTGTAAACATCTCATCAATTCTTTGCAAAAATTGTTCATCTGAATTTAGCGATTAGATTACTTTGAGGGACTTGTCTTCGGTCAGGTGAAATTAACTTTAGCCTACTACATCAGACAATATGTTTAGAGAGAACGGTTGGTTTACCGATTCATAACAATGACCTGTATCTCGCAAATGCGAAATTAACTGCGACCATACGAGGAAATTTCTGCTGTTAAAAAATGAATATGGTTATTACAATGTTCCGGTCTTCCAAAACGCCCAGTCAACAAATGGGGCTAGCGGCTATCTGTGCGTCAGTCTACCATAAACATAGCCTACGTCCCAGTACAACACAACTGACAAGTTAACGTCATTGTTACTAACATATTATGTTACTGTCGCATTTATCTCTAACGTCTTAAGATTTCGCTCGCAAGACACTCAATAACAAGTCCATAACCCGCTTGCAAGAAGTCCCTGGTGGTTTCAGTATTTTGCCCTATTAAGTACCATTAAGTTACCAAACTTATCAGTTGATTACCTGGGATAATGTCATGTGGGCCGCCATCTTTCCTCCTTTGCTTATGGCGTGCGCGCCACTGACTATAGTGCGCGCTCCCGAAAACTCTGCGTGATAGTGCCTCTTCCTGTCTGTCAGGATCTTTGAGCTGACGTGGATATTCTTCACTTTCTGTTTGCCTGCATTCAAGACCCCCAAAACATTTTACTCAATACACTCGGC
The DNA here is from genome assembly GCA_036025975.1 of Nematalosa erebi. Lineage (NCBI taxonomy): Eukaryota > Metazoa > Chordata > Actinopteri > Clupeiformes > Clupeidae > Nematalosa > Nematalosa erebi. Next base: position 4,811 of record JAVQKI010439803.1, on the reverse strand, counting down.
TATATTCGTCATTCATTTAATGTTCCAGGAAGGCATTTGCTGAAATGCAGAAAAGTGGCCAAAACGCACCTTAAGAAAACCTGTATTAAAAGACTTGTTGCAGCTGTTGCATGTGATACAGGGTTGAAAAACAGTAAAGTTGTTTAGAGAGACCACAGTGAATAATATTAACATCTTTTATTTAAACTTTGGCATCAACTGTGACATTGACAGTACATTGTGTTGACAGAATCCAAAATGTGGGTCCCTGGACAAATGTGGAATGCACTGGTTTTATGACAATTCCCACACAAAACATTTATATCAAGTAAAAAATATATACCTTTTCAGATTTGAATTAGGCCAATTTATCCACATTTGATACCACAATAATCTACATGTACAAAAATGGGGTCACAGTTAGCAAAATTGTACGAAAAAGGCCTTTGATACCATGTTTACCACAAATTTCATTGGACAATCTGAGGGGTGTAGAAAAGCAGTATAGCAAAACAAAAGTCAGTGCCAAAACATATGTGAAATCTCAACTGCATTTGAATTGCAAAATAGAATTGCATGTTCTTAGCACAAGTGATGCTTTCAATGATATTCAACAGGTAAGCCAAACATCCTTGTGCAGTCCAAGCGAATCAAAAACATCTACTTACAGTAGAAGTCAGCATGTTCTCGTTTCATTGTGTGGTCTGATCAGTATAACATCATGTAGGGAATTTGTTCAGTAACTAGTTATTTCACTATATTTGTTTGTAAACTGAAAAAAAAACCCTTTACAAATAAAAAAAGGCACTTAAAAGAGACGTGTGCAGATACTAAGACTGATAACATTCAAAATCTAGCCACTTTTAGCTTCCTTTATTGGATATCACATTGGATGTAGTTCTGTATTGATTTTCATCCCATTTAACACAGTAAGAATAAATGAGTTGGGGGAATCATACAAAAACCTGAGATTCTGATATGATTTGAGTCGGGGCAGTTTACTTATGTGCAAGTGTGTGGTGGGCTGTATGGTTGGGAAAATAGGTGTTTATTTAAAAGGAAAAAAAAAACTTAAACATATTAAATTATCACATCTGATATGAGCCACTCTCCCTCAGTCCCTGTACAAAATAAGTGTGACTGGGAGCAAGTCACATTCCATTTATGGCCCTACACAAATCAGAAAGGTAGGCGCTTGGGTGGGTTTTCTGGTGGCCACAAGACCGCAGCAGATGTGTGCTGAAGGAACATCCTTCTGGTCACTCAGAGCTCATCCTTTGTTGGCTTATCGTCCTCTTCTGTTTCCGTGACATCAGGCTCTTCAGTGTCCTCTTCCTCGTCATCGTCCTCACCATCCTCCTCTTCCTCACCATCATCTCCATCTGTGTCCTGCTCTTTGTTTTTCTCCTCCTCCTCTTTCCTCTTCTTCTCATCTTGCTCATCCTTCATTGCCTTTTCTGGTCCCTGACAGAGAGAAAACCAAAGAGGATTTGAAATTAAGGACAGCCTCTTCTACATGCTGTAGGATTATTACCACAAAAATAAAGAAAGAAAGAAAGAAAGAAAATGATAAATATCATTATCTGATATTCTGTACCTTTGTGACTCCCCATGTCTCGGTTGCAAACTTTTCAGCCTCCTTCACATCGTCTGTGATGAGGAAGTTGTCAAAAATGGTTCCGGACTTAACCTGTTAACATAATTACACAATCATCAGTCTCCAAAGTATGACAAAGACCCTATCTTTCAGCTTGAGCATGACCAACAGATAACCTTTAGTATCTACCTGCCACAGGTCTAGGCCTAGGACACCAATGCTGTCAAACTTGTAGATCTCGCCATCCTGAGTGTAGTCAGGATTGTCAATTTCAGGGTGTACCCACGCACCCTTGTAGTTGGGGTTGTCAATCTGTTTGGGTTTCCATTCCCCCTGTAGACAAAGCAGTAATAAGGCTTCATCCTTTAGTCTTATGCACTGCAAATCATGGATTTCTCAAGACCATTTTATTAAGACAGGTCAGGTCATTTTAGTTATGTTAATCTATGGTGAATCCCCCTACCTTGTACTCAGGGTTGGGGATCATCGGGGGCTCCCACTCGCCATCCATGTCTTCATCCCAGTCGTCTGGCTTCTTAGCATCAGGATCTGGAATGTTTTCAGGCTTGTCCCAGTCCTTCAGAAAGAAATTAGTTTAAAATAATGATTTAAAAAAACTGAGCTGTCTATTTTAACCTAACCTCTGAACAGCTTTAACGAGAATGCATATAAAAATATTGGGCATAAAAACAGAGGCCAAAAAGAATACCTCAGGCTTGGTATCGTCAGCATCGTCGATCTTGGGGCGATCATCCCAGTCCTCTGGTTTCTTGGCCTCTGGGTCCTTGATTTTCTTGGGGGGCAGGAAATCCCAGTCCTCCTCCAGAGATCCCGACTCTACCTTCTCATTGTCAATCTTTACCTCGTAGGTCTGGTCTGAGTTAAGGATCAACGTATACAAGTGTGTCAACTCATCATCCTGTGACAGAGAAAAAGGGAGAGGCGCCGAAATATCAGTTCCTGCAACATGGTGACAAGAGTAAGCGCTTTCTCTCTGGATCTAAGACGGTTTCAGTAAGCCTTGCCTTGCACTTGATATCCTTCTTGATCAGGTGATTCTTGCCCTTGTAGTTGAAAATGACATGAACCTTCTTGGTGCTGTAGCCGCAGATATCAGGACCTGCCAAGTGTCAATGTACCAACATTTTACATCACAGTATTAGAATTTTTGCCAGTTCAGCACTCTTAAGATTCCGTTTGAATTGTAAAAACATATTTTTTTGTCAATAAGCACTGTCAAACTGGGCTTTAAGATGACTATTATTTATTGTTCTTAATAATCAATCAGGGTGACCTTGTATGTGTTGCAGTCATATGATTTGAGCAACAGGATGTATAGTAAACTCACCAAACATGATGTAGTATTGAGAATCTCCATGCATATCAGCCTGATCAAGGGTAGAAGGGAAGATCTTGACATAGCCACCACCGCAATCGATCTTCTGCTCGTGCTTCACAGAGAACTGGATTACAAGCGACTTGCCCTCATTACTGACAGGATCGAACCTGGCAGAGAGTGCATAAAAGCGGGCATCCTGGCTGGTCTGAAGGCCTGGAAATGTAAAACATTCATTTTATGATCAAAATATTATAGGAGCTTTATTGGGCCAAATATATATTACTGAAGGCACCGACACTACATATATAAAAAAGAAACTACACATAACTGCACCTTTATCAAGCTCTTCATCACCATAGAAATTTCCAGCAGTGAGTTTGAACTGGCCATAGTCAGACTTATGCTCAGAGTTCACCCAGCGTCCCTTCCATGCATCTGTGTGGGGTAAGAATTAGACTGTTACTGTGATTTATCCCTTCAATAGAGGATAGTACACAAGAGATGAAAAATGATCAATGGATTGGAAACATGACAGTGTCTATTAATTACGTTTGTTCAATTTGATAATGGATAGTCACTTAAATTACTGTTGATTTTGTTTAGTGAATTGTAGTTTAGAGTACTCTGCTTGAAGGAAGTAAAGAAAGAAAAACCTAACGTCACTCATACCCTCATACACTTCCTGTTAAACTACCATAAGTTTAGGACCTTCCTCCTTGCGACCAAGAGGGTTTGTAGTTCACTGGCAAGACACTTTCGTTTCAAATACACATCATGCAGGTCATGTGATCACGTAGACCAACACCTTTGAAACATTTTCGGTTACATTTTGTCTATTATATTGCAAACGAATTAGTTTAAAAGAGTTTATAAAATCATTTTTGTTAACTAGGTCAACGTTTAAGCTGACATCCTGAAGAACCAGGAGGCTTAGCCTGTCCTGTACCAAAGTAGCAGTTGAGACAGCCATGTGGTTTATTCATTTAACATAACGTTGGCTAACATTAGATGTTGGTATAAGGGTAACGTTAGCAAATGCTTTATATTGTAAATTGGCTCAAATTAACTTATCGATCGCTAACCTTGTGATAAAATCCACGTCAACTTGAGATAACATTAGGACATTGTTGTACAAGTAAAGTATGCGTCAAAAGAGCATATTTACGTCAGATTAGACTAGTGACTCGCGTTAACGTGAAAACTCGCCTAAACGCACACTTTAACATTAGAACTACTAGTTTCAGTATTTAAACATTTAACCAGAAATCATCATAATATGGTTGCATTGGCTAAGTTACCATCCACGATCAACTACTACCTCATAAACGTTACAATTGATTTTACCTCCATCCAGAAACTGCTCCTTGAAGAAGACAGTAGCATTTGCTGATAAAGCTACTATAGCAATTGTGCAGAAAACGACGACAATCTTCATTTTTGCCTCTTCTAGAGACCACTTAAAAGTTCTCCCCTAACAGTAACACCAGCCCTCTAACCACCTAAGCCAAATCTAGAGAGAGGTTATTAGCAATTTCAGGGAAGCATGGGTGAACAGATGTCTGTCGTTCATTGGTGGACAAGCTGACAATCAGACCAATCAGATGAGACCACGAAGTGCATGACTCGCCCTCGCCGGAAATATTCCACATCACAGTTTCCCGATCAGAATAGCCCGCTTCAATTTGATTTCAGTAAACATATTACTGCGATTCAGTGCTGCCTATCACAGATTCAACACAACTTATTTACACACAACTGAACCGTCGATCAATATTAATTTTTAACCCTTAGATGCATGACCTACCAATACCTACACTCTTCCATGAGCGGGGTCAAAAATGACCCCGATAAGAATAACTACATTTTAGAGTGGAAATGTCTTTAATTTTGGTTGAA
>JAVQKI010439751.1:0-10861 GCA_036025975.1 Nematalosa erebi | reverse complement strand
ATACGTGCTAGGATTTACATGCATTACTGTACATGCATTGCCAGTACACCTGTGAGCCTACTCAAGGGTTTTGTATTTTCATTTTTCTTCCCAGAGGATGAGAAGTGATAAGTTTATCTATATTGATGGTATGGTCGAGTCTAGTTATCTCTCTGATTCTTTATCAATTCATTATCAGTTTTTGGTGCGGAAGACGCAACATTCACAGCACAGTGCAAGACAGATACCACATGATTATTTCAATGCATTTTGTCAAAGCGGTGTTTTTAGAAATAAGCATGTTTGCATCTTGTAGCATCATCTGCATGACTGCCTTTAGGCTATTATTGCCTTAAAAAAAACAGACCATTGCAGTTGATTAGATTAGGGTCAGATTCATAGAACTGCATTGTCAGTTTCATTTTACTTTCTGCCCATGATCCAAAAAACATGCCAGTATTAATGATGGCACATTATTATTTGTGGCATATGATTCTCATAAATGATAAAATCAGTTTCTCTTGATCCTTGATTCCCAATTCCAATCTTCCCTAAATAAAGCTTTCATGGTGGGGCTTTAGATAACTGGCCAGACAGCCAATAGCATGCCTTCCTCCAGTGTATGGGAAAACGCTGACCATGGAGGTAATTACTCATCCACTACTTTCCCGTACTGTTCAGTTGTCAAGCCTGAAGGAATATTTTATACATGCTTTAGACCACTGCTATTACTGTCTGTGAATTATCATCCATGGGTAAATGCAAAGCACGACATCAACTACTGTAGCTGGGCAGTCAGCCAGCCAGAAGCCAAACAGATGCAAAGGCTTCAATTCAGGTGAAATGACAAGCTCTCATCTTCTCTGCCTTCCCCCTCTGTCAGGCTAGGGGGAAACCACGGGTCATTGTCTGCGCTGTCAGTATTCCTGGGGCATCTCTCACCTTGCCTAGGAACTGCTTCCTGTAGATCTTGGCGGTGGTGTTGCTCTCTAGTTTGACGTGGGATGTGGGAGACAGGAGCTGCTCAGGGTCAGTGCCACTCTGCAGCTCATGATTCGTTCCTTCGATCCAGTAGCCACCAAACTGAGGCAGCAGAATCAAAGGGAACGGGCTCTTTCTCCCAAGCACCTAGTATACACACACACACACACACACACACACACACATATTCAAATACAGTATTGATACAGTGTTGTGCAGTGCAGTAATTAAGTGTTAAGTTGTAATTTTCTCCTGTACACACATTTATTTTGAGAAGTAGTCTACATAAAACACACACACAATACACATCCAAACACAAATAAGCTTGGCTTAATTCTGTGGGCAGGAAGATACTTAGGAAACACACTATTCCCTCTAATGGTAGACATCTTACACACACACACACACACACACACACACACAGGGACACCCTTTGTCACACATACACAAACACAATCATGTACACAAGCGCACACACACACACGCACAGAGGATAGACAGCCGATTTTTCTTCTGCCTCACCTCATGGACGCTGGGATAAGGAATGTAGTCTTCCTCTGTCTGTGAGGGGAGAGAAGAGGAGAGGGGAGGAGAGGAGAAGAGAGGAGAGAGCAGACAGAAAGTCACTTATCTGTGCGTGATAACCCTCTTTCCCCTCTGTGACGCACACCCTTCATAAGACAATACAGCTTTCAAAGTTCTGCGGGCCACAGACAGCACACCCCGTTGCACATCTTTAAAGAAGAGCTAGCGGAAGGTACAAACGCTCATTAACGGGCACCGCTGTACACTTCTGTAGTCATGAATGTCCAGGACGGAAGGCCGAACACACATGGATGAGCTGATTAACAAGTGGAGGCGGGGATGAGCTTTCCTGTGCATTTAATGAAGAAGTGGTTCTAGAACACGGCATGTCACTAGCCAATCACAGCCCAAGCATTCTCAATCTCTGGCATGATTCATTGCATAGAAATGGCCATGGGCCAAAGAACACTGTTCCACGCCAATTTACCTCTCTGCACTTCTCTATCCCTCATACCCCCCCCCCCCTTTTTTTTTTCTTTGTTAATTCCATTTGTCTTTACACGTGAACAGGGACACAGCTGTCTTTTGAAGGCTGAGCACGTCCCAGTAGATAACTGCACCCCTACAGTTCTCTTCATCCCCCTCTCTCTTTCCCTCTCTCTCCTTCTCTGTCTCTCTCTCTCTTTCTCTGTCTCTGGCTGTCTGCCTGGAGATAAGAAGAAAACGTTTCTGGGCGACGGCAAGGCTGAGACAATGACGGTTTTGTGTGGGGCAAGGGGAGGCCTGTGGAAAAGAGTGGAGAATGCTGGAGAGGAGGAGGAGGAGAAGGGAGTAGAGGAGAGGGGGAAAAGAGGAGAGAACGATAGAGGCGTGGAGTGCGGCACTTACTTTGAGCGGGGGCGGAAGGGTACATCTCTGTTCATCCATTCTATTGCCCTGCAAAGACAAATGGGAGAAGGCTTGAGTCTGCGACTCCCTGCCATTTGACAAGGCGATGGCTTGCCTCGGCATTTACACAGACCACTGCATTCACTGTGACAAATTACACCACAGCAACAGATGTGAAACGCGAATGGCTGCGCTGCAAAATTTGTTTTACGACAAAACTTAAAGATATGAGATTGTGACAAACATTCTGAGAGTTATACTGTAGAGATGCCATAATTAACAGGCATTATTCACAGTGAGGCTTGGAATTTATAGTGACAGCAGTTAAAACAGGAGACTGTGAGGGCTGGAGTGTGCTTCCTGAGGGGAGAATGATACACACTCATACATGCACATTAAATACACACATGAGACAGAGGAGGGAGGCAGGGAGGGAGGGAGAGAGCAGTCACTCAAGTGCACTGATCTCTGAGATAGAAGAAACACATTCCTCATGGGGTGTACACAAACTATAAAGACACACGCATGGTATCATACACACATACACACACAAACACACACACACAGCCGCTCGCGTGCACACACACACACACACACACACATACACACAGACACACACATGTACAAAGAGAGAGGAGGGTGGAGCCTCCACAGTTTGGGGAAAAAGCAACAGATGGAACTTGTGTAGGACTGTGCCGCTTACAAAGATGTGAAGCCTACAGGCGGACTGGCTCTGAGGAGGACACTTCTAGAAAAAGACCACCAGATGCCAAGTGGAGCGTGACAGAGCAATGTGGGATGGCTCATTTCGATGGGGATGATAACTGTCAGTTTGTGTTTGAAAGCAGCAGTGTGATGCAGGAGAGGAAGAATTCTCCCGAAAAAAAAAAAAATGATGAGAATTTCTGATGAAAGATCTACTGAACAGAAAGGAACTGTCTTCATTTAAGAGCCCTAAACCTAAAACATAAAAAGTCTTCCTTTCTGGGTAGATTTCAAGGTTATTGGTACTGGTATTCAGCCAAATGAATAACATCTAGAAATCAATAACAGGGCAAATGTTAGGATATCAATTACAGTGTGTCCTCTGCACTTTTTATTTAGTGTACGTGAAAGTAATTTTGTGATACGCCGTCTCCATTTAGTTATTGCGGAAGCACACCATAAAAATGACTTGAGCAATAATGATCAATGGCAAGACAATCTGTTCTGACCTATATTTCCATTAGCCACTTCCAGGAAGGGAACGCCGTAATGGACACCACGAGACAGGGACAGGGAGATTGATTTAGTGTTATTCATGATGCCATTACCAGCTTTATATACGTCTGTGCTTCGCAGACTGTAGCATACAAATGAATGAAACAATTTCTGTCTTCAGGGTTATCTAGTGGGGTGGTGGGGGGGTTGGGGGCGGTCGAGGTGTGGGGGTGGGGGGATTAAGGGGTTGGAACAACCTTCAGAGTGAGTTCATGCCAGTGAGACGAAAGAGCAGTGTTTAAAATGTAGGTACTTGAGGGGTTAGCTCTAGACGTCACATCAGAGGCAGTTAAAGAAAACAGCGAGAGAGAGAGAGAGATAACAAAAAACACCTTACCTGCATTCTCTCAATCATTTCAAATAAATCTGAGGTCTGCGAACAAGGGAAGGAGGGAAATGAGATGAGGTAATGAAGAATACACAAATGAACGAATGAATGAATGTACGAATGGCGTTCATGTCTGCAGGACAGGAGGACACTAAATCCAAGCCGTCTCGTACACTTAAAGGCTGGTAATGTGTGAGCATGTTCTCGCTCTCATGCTTGAAGTAGCTCACACTAAACTCATTTGTTTCACTTAATCAGGACCACGACACGCCATCCTGTTGCCTGTGACTGGCCTTATTGAATTTCCACAGATTGTTCCAGAAGCCTGTAGAGAAAACCTCACACAGACGCATATACACACACAGATGCACGCACACACACAGTGCAACACATACAGGCAACACTGAGGTTCGGTGCCATGTGAGAGATGGCCACTAAGCAAGCTCTTGCTCGGGTAAGAATGTGCACTCAGGCAAAGTGCAGTGTTAGTGGCAGCAAGCACAGCTTTGCCACAATACAAGATGCAGCAAAATCACTCTTGCTATCAACAAAAGGACTTGTGTGTGTGTGTGTGTGTGTGTGTGTGTGTGTGTGTGTGTGTGTGTGTGCAAATGCGTGTATGTGTGTGTATGTGTGTGTAGCTTTTGGTCTACCTACTGCGCTTAATCAGAGTGAAAAAGCAATGAATGACCTTGAATAGGTTTGGCAGTGTGTACAGTCTCACAAGTCTGAGTTCTCTGTGCAACCGTCCAGGTTCCCCTTTTGAATCCCTTCCTTGTATCAGAACAAACAGTGGGCCTTATTTGCCCAGCCAAAGTACACCAACTTATCTGCAATAATACACTGTACGTTATAGCCAGATCATTTCACAGCTTGTTAGAACTGACCAATTCATTATATATGTGGTATGCACTAGCAGAGTGAATGGGAGTGACATAGAGAGATCTAAACCAGTGTGATAGAATGGGAACAGTGATCTAGATATTCTGAAACACAAAGCAATCTCTCTCTCTCTCTCTCTCTCTCTAACACACACACACACACACACACACACACAGATTCTGAAGACCAGAACACCAGGCCACTCAGACAAAACAGACAGAAGGGTTTGCAGTTTAGCGTAGCACAACAGATCTCTCTGCAAACTCTCCGCCATATACAAATATATTACTGCCCTCAAAACAAACATGACATGAGAAAACTATGGCTGGATAAACATACATTTGGCTCTGCAATACAGACCTAGGTCCTGCAATAAACACCTGCGTCCATAATAAACTAGAACCCTGACAGATACCTGCATGCATATTTCATACAAACCTCCAGTCACATTTAAGGGTGAATTTGTATTTCTAAATTCAATTAGTTCAAAATCCACAATTAGCTTGTGATCATGATGGCACAAAGTATTCCTTCGAATCCTGTGGATTCAAAATATTCCTTTGAATCCTGTGTGCATCTTTTGGCAATCATCCTACAGCCAGAGCCCATCCCAGCACCCGGGAAATTAATAAAACATGCATCCTCAGAAATACTGAGAGATGTTACCTGTTTGCTGTTCCTTCAGAATAATGTCATTATTGTTGGTATGCGTTTTTCTGTTTTCTGTTTTTTTTCTTTTTGACAGTTAGAGCTACAGCAATGTCACTCATCACACATCACAGCCACAAACTACCTCTATCAAAGTGTATCAACGGCCCTCTATAATTAATCCATTTTCTGACCCTTCACATGAAGTCACCTCCCTTCGCAAACAGACCAGTTGCATTGAAGGACACACAGTACTGGCCCTGCAAAACCAAACACTTAAATCCTTGACTTGAGCTCAAAGGTGGTTAGGTGTTAGCACTCAGCAAAATAAACATTTAGATTGTTCCCTTTACACTCAGTAATAGGTGTAACCCCCATAGCTCAGTCAAGTAGCATATGAAAGGATCAAATAATGTTCCTGGGAAATCTAGAAAATCTGGTCTAGTGCATCTAATCAAGGTAGCTCACCAAACATAAATCGGAAAAAAAAAACAACACAAAAAACAGAGTGCTCACAAAGCATGCCACCCATCACAAAGCAGTTCATTAAAGCAATGCCTTTTTCCTAGATCACCCTCACCCACCCCCACCACCACCCCTCGCCTGTCAATAACTCAAAGAAAAGCAAATAGGATGGCAGCCAGTGGCAGTACCCACTTAATGAGCAACATCTAAAGTGCTTTCACTTGGCTGGTGTCACAGCGACAGACAATTACGCTCACTGCTTGCATGACAAACTGTAAAAGGTTTCCGAGGTCCTTGTCATGCAGTATGTTTGCCTCGTCTCGCCATTCAAAGAAAAAAGACAAACTAAAAACAGCACAGCTGTGTTTTGTTGGCTAATGACTGTTGCAGAGGTCTTTCCTGTTTGTCACTTCTGACCTAAGCTAATTAATTTCATTAGAGCAATGCAATGCGTGACTTAAAGGGCTACTCACTCTGCCTGGTTTCTTCCAGTGGCCCACAGTGACCTGGGGTGGGCTCTGATAAGCATGCCGACTTTTGGCCATTTTCACAGGAGAAACAAAAAAAAAAACAAAACACAAAAAATAAATGTAACAAACAAAAAATATCAATCCAATCAAAGTCCAAAAGTGGATAAGACAAATCTGTCTCCAGGGCGAAGTTCAGATCAGACAACGCGAGCAGTGTCTTCAGTTTGACACTTGAGTCAGCATTAGTGTGAATGTCCATCTCAGGAGAGAGGGCTGTCCTAACCCAGTGCTACAGTAAGGAGATGCCGTAGGACGTCTCCTTTGATCCATGGCGCGGGTGGAGTAAAAACTCCTAATGCTGATGCACATGCTCAAATAGCCCAACAGTCAACCCGCAGATGCCCTCCAGGTCTCTGAAGTACGTTTTACTGTAATACCACAGGTGCGCAAAAGCGCTCCTCTGTGAGGAGATGAGAAGCTTTAGTATGAGTTTGAGTGTGTGTGTCTATGTGTGTGTATGAGTGTGTATGAGTGTGTGTGTGTGTGTGGGAAAGGAGCTCTCCTCTTCTCTCTTTCCTTCTCTTCTGAAGTCCTGCTGAGACTCTTCTTCTTCTTCCTCTCTCTGCAAATACTCTTGCTCTCGCTTCTTCCACTTCCTGACTGTCGATGTTTAAAAGTTGAGATATGGAGGCAGAAACATGCACTGAGACAGCATTCCTCCAGGGTATGTGTGTTTGTAGTGTGTGTGCCTGGTCTCTGTGTGTGTGTGTGCACTCCTGCTTGCCTCCTCCTTCTCGCTGGCTGCTGGCCAGAGTCAGGACTAAGACTGCCTCCTCAGGCCGTGCTCCACTTTCTCTCTCTCTCTCTCTCTCTCTCTCTCTCTCTCTCTCTCTCTCTCTCCTTCTCTCTCTCTCTCACACTCACTTTCTCTCTCTCACTCACTTTCTCCTCTCCCAAACAAGTCAGAGCAGATCACTGCCTCACCAGAGGGCACTGCTCTCAGGAGCTTCAACAGTGCCAAGAAGACACACAGCCGGCTCTTCCCCACTCTAGTCTCTCACTCACTCAGGCCCAGGCACTGTCAAGCTTCTGGCACCAATGGCTGACACATTACAGCATGCATGTATGGATCTGCTATATTATGAAGTGCTATTGTTTGTGGAGTGGATGGAGAATGAATGAAAGATGGAGAAAGAAAGATGGAGAGAATATGAGAGGATATACAAAGGAAAGACAAGGAAACAAAACACTGACACATGAAAAGATAAGATAGAAAGATAAGGAAGAAAGAAAGAAAGAAAGAAAAGACAATAGAGGAAGGCTAGACAGGAATGGGAAGAGGAAACTATAAGACAAAAGAGTGAAGGAGAGAGAGACAGAGAGAGAGAGAGAGAGAGAGAGAGAGAGAGAGAGAGAGATAAAGAGAGTGAGATGCCTGACCTTCACAGTGCTAATAGGTCTGTCATTGGCAAGCGTGGCAGACTGGGCTGGGTTGGATCATTAGTGTAATGCCTCTTGCCACGGCCAGATGTGCCTGCCGGAGTAATGACATGCCTCGCCTCGCCTCGCCGTGCCGGCTGGTCACACTGTCACATGCTTGTCCGAGCCCAGCCCTGTCAGAGGTCAACTCTATCACAGGCCATCCATCCATCCATCCATCCATCTATCCATCTCTCCATTGCCAGACAGTCTTTCATAAACAACCAGCTCCACAACACTGGCTAAACCCCACTGTCCCTCCTAACCTTAAGCACTGAATCCTCAAAGATTTAAGAGGCATGAAACAGGCAATCATGAAATTGATTTATTCCAGTTAAGTCTTTGAGGGCTTAGGGCCTCTGCATACTGACCCTGACTAAGTGTGAGGCACTGCACATTCTATTTCATTGTCTTCAAGACAACCCTGCACACCAGCGCCTGTTGACTAGGATTCAGGTCTATTTTATCAGGGCATTTTGATACTAAAACCACTGGTGACTCCACAGGCTACCATGCCATGTTCGCTGTGTTTAGCGCACCACCGGTGTGCGGGGGCAAACAAAATTGTCAATTCGAAAGTGTTAGGCAATTAGGCTGGAAATGGTGTACAGAGACTTTTGGGGATTGAAGGGGAGGGTTGCATTGGGATTCCTCCACAGCCCCACTAATTCTAATTTCACTAATTTTCAATTCTAAATCCAAATACATTCTTTATTGGTTCCTCATCTTTGTTCTTTGATCTTCATATGGTGCTATTTAGTGCATCATGCTGATTCGTTGTAAGATGGAGTCTGTTTGCTTGATGGACGGCTCATGCGGGGGGAAAGTGAATATGCTGCTATCACTGATGAAGAATAAACAGCAATCATGCTGTAAATTATGATCAGGAAAGCCATAATGAGCCTTTATCACCAGCCAATAATGCAATAAAAAGAGGATCTGTATCAGACAGATGGGAGCTGCAGTGTCTAAAAATAGGGCTCATCTTTACTGCCTAACTGTCACAACAGCTACAATGTCCTGAACAGAGCTCAATAGACTGAATGTCGCAGATTTTAATGGATTTTTAAAAGGACGAAAAACGAATTTATTCACAGCAGTCTTGTGACTGTTGTTACGGAACCAGCATGGTGATCAACAGCTGCTTCAGCAGAAGGAACAGATTTGCAGAATCATGATAACACAACAGTTCAATGCCGTTAATCCAAAGCACACAATTAGTCATGGCTTTTGCCATTTGAATCAGTAATGTTTGGCCTCATACATTCGCATGCAGCAAAGATGAAACAGTTACACTAAAGAGTGTGGTTGTTACCTGTAATGCGGCACTCTCCAGAGATTTGATCAACTCTGGTAAAGCTGAGTTAAAAGAGTTATTTAGACAAAATCGACTTTGGCCAATTTAACTTTGTCTCACAATGAAAACAATAAGGAAAAATACAGGCAAATGTATTCAGAGAGCACAAATCCTCCCAAAGAAATTTACGTTAATAAATGAGTAGGGCAAACTGTATACTGTATATCTCTCTGTATTACAACTCTAACTCCTTATAATGACCTGTGAAGCAGAGGGAGCTACAGGAAGTCTTGGAGTCACCTCAAAGTGTTCCACAGGGGGCCACAAATGTCCGTAAAATGAACTGTAAACAACATGCTTCACCAAGAGTGCTGCAACAAACAAACAACTTCTGCCAACACTCGCCTTAAAGTGCTTGAGTTGTCTTTATAATATACTATCCAAACACACAGTGAAGAAAAAGTCCTGCCTCCTGTTGTGCTCCTACACTGTGGGTGTATGTGTGTGTGTGTGTGTGTGTGTGTGTGTGCCTGTGCCTGTGTGTGCGTGCATGTGTGCATGCGTGTGTTTAGACTGTGGGACCAGAGAAGTAGCTGAAGCTGCTGCCCACTGGAGATAAAGCTACGGCAGAAAAGCTGCAGCCATTTTGCATGTGAACTCCTACAAGCTGAAGAACAAAACAAAAACAAAAACAGAAAAAAAAACCCACAAAGCATCCCATCAATTTTGCTGCCCTACTTAGATTCTCACTGCCTGAACTTGGGAAGTATTGATGGAAGGGAGCTTGGGGTGGATTATAATCTTCGCCCTCGGTGCGGGGACTCTGCCTTACCCGGTCTTAGCATATAAGTAACAAAGTCCTACTCCATATTCATTACTCTTTCGGAAATGTCATGCTGCAGTTCGTCTGTGCCGACAGGAGGAGGAAGGGAATGCCAGCGTTTATTTCCCAGTAGGACGGGCCGGGCCCCTCTTGTGCAGGAAGCATAATGTGTTTCTTCTAATCACTGGCTCATGGAGAGGTGAGAATTGGGAATCTAATTGAGTTGATTCAATAAGCACAGAAGGGAAATGTGTGTTGTCGACTGACAGGCATTGTGTCTGACCTGGTGTTTGTGTGTGTCTCTCTCTCTGTCTGTGTGTGTGTGTCCATGCTTTGGTGTGTATGTGTGTGCATGATTAGGTGTGTGTGTGTGTGTGTGTGTGTGTGTGTGTGTGTGTGTGTGTATGTGGTGTGTTTAAATGAGACACTATTTGTTTAGTTGTGTGTGTCTAGCGTTGAATTTGTGTACGTGGGTATGTGCATTTGTGTGTGTGTGTAGCGTTGTATTTGTGTAAGTGGGTATGTGTATTTGTGTAAGTGGGTATGTGTGTGTGTGTGTGTGTGTGTGTGTATGTGTTTGTGTGCACATGTAAACATGCACCGGTTGACAGGCCAGAGTGAAGCAGACATGGGGGGGCATTAATTAGGAATTGACCTGATTTCACAGAGGAGATTAGAGTTATATCATCCTTAGTATCGGACCAATAAGCTCTTTAGTACCCCACTCTTCCTGTTCTTCTCAACATGTCCACCCTCTCTCTCTGTCTCTCTCTTCTCTCTCTCTCTCTCTCTCTCTCTCTCTCTCTCTCTCTCACTTTCTCTTGCTATCTCACATC
>JAVQKI010439353.1:0-12791 GCA_036025975.1 Nematalosa erebi | reverse complement strand
GAAAAGATATATAAATAATTAAAAAAAGATTAGTATCTGACTATGACTGTGTGTTGACTCCTTGTGTTTGCTTTTGACTTGTTGAATAACAGAAGACCAGGCCTTTAAAGCTACATTGTAGTTTATTCCTTATCAAATCCATACATTTTATTTGTTACCAGCCAGCTACAGAAGGTAGAGGGCATACAATGTAATGCATCATTGTACCTTAACTTGTTCCAACTTTTCTCAACCTTTGACATTACAAACGATAAAAGTCATTGCACTAGTTGATGTACATTTAACGTACATGCGGTTTCCCTTAACACTGAACCGTTGGGGGCTTTGAACAAAGGCAAATTAAGGATATTTTCTGACATGGTCAGAAGGTCATAAATGGAATGTTTGTGTCACCACTAAAAAAAGATTTGTATCACATTTATCCACATTTTAACAATGACGTTTGTTGTCTCTTTTCCTTTTAGAATTAATTTAACTACAGTACAACAAATATCAACTTGCAGGAATGCATAATTCTAGGCTTCTTAAGGCATTTTGGCGAATTGTGTAGTGTTTGTCTAGCTCAGACAGATGTCCCTTCTTTTACTTCCCCGGTCTCCTCCTGAAACAGACAATTTACATGTTTTTATGTGTTATTAACTGAGCTTTATAAAACAAACACATTAAATATTTGTCATAAATGTGTTTTTTGTACAGACAGGGCTGAGGCTGTATTTCTGTGGATTACCTTTGCTAGAAGTTGGTCCTTTAGAACCTTGACCGTTTCCTTCTCTTTGGCGAGTTGCTCATGACTGACTTTAAGAAGCTGCTGAAGTTTGGTGGCTGCCTGGCCCAGGTCCTTAGACAGCTTCTTCTCCTTCTCCAGACGTTCCTGTGGGTGGCACCATTGACAAATAATGAACTTTGTGTGTAGCAAAAACATCTACATTCCTGAGGATCAATGTTGAATCATGAGATTTCTGTTTGGCACTGATACAGTGGTTATCCAACAACCATGGCTAGAAACAACTTTTATGTTGACTGATCAAAAGCTACCCAAACTTAGTTAAGATATATAAAATGTTCCCAAAGATATTAAGTAGGGTTGGTATCTGGTGACTGTAGGGAAAAGAAGTTCTATGAAGTCAGATGATGTGGAGTCATGGCTATTTCAAACCCTTCATGGATCAAAGAGCTTGTATTTGCATGGCTATTCCATCGCAGTTGGAAAAAAGAGTTGCAAAGGACACATGCAAAAATGTTTTGAACTGGTAGAGAGATCTGTGGTATCAGTGAAATCCTGTGAAAATCCTGTAAAATGGCAAAAAGCTGATATAGGACTTTTGGACACTACTCTCTAGAGATTGACATGGCCTCGGTCTGATCACAGGGATTTGTACCATATAACAAATTGTCAGCACTTGACTTGAATTTTTAATCAGAACTGATAAGGTGGTTCGGGTGACTCATTTCCAACATAAATCACAGACTACCTGATAATCTGTGAAACTTGATGACTGGCCAGTCAAATACAGTAGGAGTAAGAGTCACATAATCCAACAGTCAATGGAGATACAACACTGTGCTAAGCAATGTCAGTGTAGTAGTAGTATTCATCCATCCATCCATAGCCTGGTATGTCTGGTCTACCTGTGACCATTGTCTGTTTACTGTATTGCTTGTGGACATCATCTGGAAACAAATTCCTTATGTGTGTGCAGGTGGTGCATGAGATAGGAGTCTGATGACTGATGTTTTTTACCTTCAGCTCAGCAAGGTCCTCCGTGTCTGAGGCGTCGCCTGCGGCCTTCAGGAGGTCCAGTTGAGCTTGAAGCTCCATCACCGTCCTCTGGGCCTGCCAGCACAAAGCACAAAACACACACACACACACACACACACACACACAGGCAACCAAGAGGAGACAGAGACACAGGAACAAATGAAATACAGAGTGGAGCAACAGACACTGGGCAGTTAGTAGTGAGGATCCCTAGTGGTGTACGATGGGAGTGAGCTCTAGCTTACCTGCTCAAACTCCTCAGACATCTGCTGCCTAAGTCCCTCCTCCCCGTGAAGCTTTTCAACAGTGGAGGCCAACTCGGCCCGAGCCTGGAAAAAACATGCTGATGGGTCAGTTTGTTGCACTCATGTAGTCTCATTCTCTTAAACACGCACACACACACACACACACACACACACACACACACACGTGTATACACATTCACTCATGCATGCAAACACCCACAGTGTTGGGCATGTTGAAAGAAAATACTCATTAGTAAGGCCACAACCAAATCAAAGACTGAAAAGTTGATAAGCATATGTGTGTGTGTGTGTGTGTGTGTGCTACTTTGTTTGTATGAGTTTGCATGTGGGTAGGGGTGCGCCTATGTGAGGGCATTTGTGAGAGTGAGGGTTAGTGTTCAGTTCAATCGGTCATGTTAGCAAAAAGTTATAAAGGAAAAAAAACACAAAACAGTGAGAGAGCAGAATACAGAATAGAAACACGGCAACCTTCAACTCAAAAGAGAAAATGTAGTTAGTGAGAGGAAATAACAATATCCCTCCTTCTTTTAAAAATAAACAAATAAAGTGGGCATGCTCTTCAAGAGTGAGAGAGGTGTCAGTGGCCCTGTTTACACTTAGTTCTGAAATGCATTATGGGAGATTGGATCACAAGTGGACAGCCACAACAGATCACCATTACACTAGTCTAGTGTCTATTTAAGGAATCCCTGGCAAGTAAGGCATGTTGACGTTGGCATCAGCTACATAAACATGTTTTAAAAACCCTCAAAATGTTTTTGGTTTTCTTAAAAGTTTAGAAAATCCCCTAACTTGTAAGCTGCCATTGCTGTAAAAAGTGACATCACCTGGTTGAATCTAATCAAGGTCACATCAAAGTAATCAAGCTGTTACTGCCCATAGACACTATCAAAAACAACCAGGTGATGTCACTTTTTAGTCAAAAAGCATTGAGATGTACATGCAACGGCAGCTTACAAGCTCTGCAAAAGAAGGGCTTTTCTGAAAGTTTCAACAAAAAAATAAAGCATTTTGAGTGTTTTTAAATCCTGATAGACATCGCTGCTACCAATATCAGTCTCATAAGGCCAACATGTCTTACTAGCCAGGGACACTTTTAGGCATCTTCAAGGTGTCCAGGAGAGGTATTCCAAGGAGGTTAAGTGATATACCCAGCTTAGTAAACCTAGAGAAAGCTGTAAACCTGCTAATAGAGTAGCCTGTGGGCTGTAGGTTTCGTCAAGAGAATGAGGACTTCTGACTCCTCTATTACCAGTTTTAACACTACCTATACTTGTGTCTATCAAGCATCTTCAAGGTGTCCAGCTGACCTCTTGTGTTCAACCTCCCTCACATCCCTTTCGAGTATGGAGGAAAGTATGAGGTTGCATTTGAGTCTCAGACAGGTGTGTTTCCCAAAACCTCACACTACTACTGTATCCTTGACTGCATTTCCCAATACAATCGTTGCTAACCAAGTTAGCAACTTTAGTGGTTGCATTGGAATTCGCCTTTTGCCAACCACCAAAGTTGCTAACTTGTTTAGCAACTATTGTATTGGGAAATGCAGTCAAGGACAGTAGTGCGAGTGACTAAATGAAAACAAATTGTTAACGCTTATATTTGATGTTGTCAACTAGAGATCCAACCACTCTGGGCCTATTTTTAAAGCCAAGAGTAAACAGGGTCAGTGATGCCAAAGGCCACAGCCACACAAGATGATTAGCCTCATGAATCAACTCTGCCTGTGGGAGGCATTGGACATACGGAGCAATTTAGATTCAATTCAATATGTTATGCTCATAAGGCTTGGCTAATGTCTAAGACAGAGGAGAAATCTCTTTTAAAGCCTAGAAGCTTTAGTCTACATTAGTCATAACGGCCTTTTATAATTTTAACTGTTTTTTGTTGTTGTTTGTCTAACTTATATATCCATTTGCTCTGCTGCCCACTATGTCCAACGCTTCCCAGGAGGCTCAGCAGGGGTTCCCCCCCGGCATTGTTATTGCAGCCCGACCTCCGACCTGACAGACCTCGGGCTCTGTTTGGCCATTCTGTGGGCCCGTGGTCTTGTCCTCTCTCTGAGCTCGCTCCGTCATCTCGCTCAGCTGCTCTCTGACCTGGAACGGGAACCGGGTTCTCAGCACACATATGCGCACACCAAGATACACACTCCACTCGTCACTCACACATATTCAACCCATATCTACATCCTGCAATAACTCCTCCTGGCCACTCGGTGCCGCCACTCACCAGAGATAGTTCCTCCCTTTGAGCCTGTGCCTCCCTCTGAGCCACGTCCAAATGGTTCTGAGCTTCATCCAGCAGGAGCTTCAGCTGCAGAATTTGCATAGAAATAACAAATTATGACAGGCACAAACGGCATATCATATTTCAACTCATGATTACATGTTGGTATAAAATATGAAAAGAAAATGTATTTGTGTAAGTAATGCAAGTGAATTAATACGTGAGTATAACTGAATGAAAGCATGAATAAATGTGTGTGTGTGTGTGTGTGTGTGTGTGTGTGTGAGAGAGAGTGAGTTAGAGAGCGAAGTAGATGCCATTATATCACTTTTGGGACGTAGTGTTTACGAATGCAGAGAAATCTAATTAATCCTGTGGACAAGAGCCGGCGATTTCAAACAAAATAAAAATACTACTTAGAAAGTGGTAGCCCTTGTCGTGCGTTACATAGGTAAAGGCGACAGATATTTGCAAATTTCCAAGTGGTGGTGTCCCATTTCGTGGCTGCATATTCCTACCCCTAACACTTCCCACTTCATAATCGAGGTGTATCTTCTTTTTGAGCACACTTGAAATCAAGTTTTAGTGTTGAGAGGAGAAATGGACTAAGCCTAGTGAGGAGCCCCACCTGTGTCATCTCCTCGGAGTAGTTGTTGCTGTCTGACGTGGCCGACTCCAGTTGCTTCTCCAGCTGGGCCTCAAGCAGCATCACCTGCTCCCTCAGCTACAACACGCACACAAACACACACAAACACACACACAAACACACACACACACACACGTCAATTCAAATGCCGTCCAGGATAATTCAGCATTCAGAGCCCAGGTCTAAAGCTAGGTTGAGAGAAAGGCTCTCTCACTCACACAGACACACACACACACAGACAGACACACACACACAGACAGACAGACAGACACACACAGAGACAGACAGACACACACAGAGACAGACAGACAGACACACACACACACCTGTTCTGTGCTTTGGCTGTCTGCTGCCTCCTCTAGACTCTGCACCTTCTCTTGGGCCTGAGGAGAGGGCAGAGGAGAGCACATTTCAACACAAAGACACATAAGGAACACATTTACACTAGACAAACACAAACTTTTACAAAAATTAATCACAGAGCTTTGGATCAATTATTCGTTTACATTCATTTCATAAAATACATAATCTTAATTTGTGCATGCACACAGACAAACAAATAAATAAATAACTTTAATGTCGCCTTTAACTTTAACACGCCTTTAACTTTAAGTTCACAGGGACTGGACAATACTGCACTCTACTGTACAGCACATGTACCTGCATGTCATTTACACACACACACACACACACACACACACACACACACACACACACACACACACACACCGTTTTCAGCTGGTCCTGTAATTCTGCAACCTTGATCTTCCAGCTTCTCTCTTCCTCCTCCACACTCCTCTGCAGGTGTTTCAGCATGCCCTCCTGTGCATCGCATCACACACACACACACACACACACACACACAATCACCCAGTCAGTTTCCAAATGTAGCGCCTGAGGCTTAAATTGATTGACATTAACAGCTTAACCTTTCATAAATGTGCCAACACACTCCTGTGTTAAACTGTAATGCTGTTGCATTTTCCTCCAAAATTCTGCCCTGACATCTCTGCTGGACTGATTAAGTGATATCACGTCATAAAAGCTGTGAGAAAAAATGTTCTAAAACCTTAAAACTTAAAAATTTGACATGTTGACCAACGGCTTGAAACTGCTTGCAAAGACATGAACATTTGAACAAAGATATTTGTTCACACCGCCGCAACTCCTCTCAATAACGGTCTTGTCTCGTCGTGAATCTTCGGTCTGAATTTACCTTATGCCCTGAACCAGCAAAGGCTTCAACTGGCATGAAGATGCAAATCATGAAGCTATTTCATGTAAAGTAAGATCAAGTCTTTAAGGGTTCACTGTTTATACCTTGGGGAATGGGGGGACATTGAGATACAGCCTGTGTAAGAGTGTGTGTGTGTGTGTGTGTCTGTGTCTGTGTCTGTGTATGCATGTCAGTTGTCATTTGTTATCATGCCATTTGGTGTGTGTGTGTGTGCGTGTGTGTATGCATGTCTGTATGTACCGTTTCAGCAAGGACGCTCCTGTACTGATCACACTCAGCCTGTAGTGTGGTCTGGTTCTCCTCTGCGGCTCGCAACTTCCCCAACACCTCCTTGGACAGAAAAAAAGAAAAAAACAGAAAAAAGGATGAGAACACACACACACACACACACACACACACACACACACACACACACACACACACACCACAAGAGACCAATGGTGCAAGTGTTGCAGCAACCCGAGAGGTCCAACACGAGATCACCACAGACCTGCTGAAGGCTGTGAAATGTTCATGTTCGCCACATGATCACAGGCTGGCTTACCTCCAATTCTGTGCTTTCCTGTGTTTCCTGACCCTCTTGCCTTTGGTTTAGTGTCTCTTGTGCTTTCTGTGCAAAGTCCTGCAACCATTTGGTCTGGAGAGAAAATGGCAGAGATGATAAAACAAATACTGTATGCAACAAACAAGTCTCATAGTAAGACTACACATAAATCTTTTTTTTTTTTTTTGGGAGGGGGGGGGGGCAATCACCTCTTCTGTCTGGATGTCAATGTGTGGGAAGAGTGAATGAAGAACCTCTTTGATCTCTGTCTGGAATGCTGTGATGGCTGCCTGCAGATTAGAGAACATACCAGTAACCCTTTCGGTTAATCAAACTGGATCCCATAAATAACCCTCGGTCCGTTCACATCACACCAGGAACTCTAACTCACTCAGTGGAAACTGTAACTGTAGCTAAGGATATTAGTGTCTACACTGACCAAGAATGTCTCAAATTCCATGGTTTCTGATTGGTCGTCAACACTGGTCTGAAAGTTATTCCAATGATATTGCTACAAACACTGTTGTGTCTAGACAGTACTGTATACACAAGTGAAGAAGAATTCTGCACACTAAAACGCCCAGTCACTGATTTTCAGTAGTGATCCCCAATAGTAATGTTTCGACCTCAAGTTCTCCTTTAAGTCAGACAGACAGATAATTAATTTATCCCTGTCAAACACATCAACGAACAACTGACTTGTTGCAAACAGAGAGGAACCTGGTTCCTGTCCTGCAAGGGCTTTCTTATGAAACTGCACTCTAACACATAGAGGAATTTGCGCAAGGGCCTCCTACTCTTGTGGTGTCAATCTAAGGTTTACAGTTAGAGCTGCTCAACATCAATGACAACAGATACGCTAGAAGATCTGTGGATATGGTCTAACCCCCCCCCCACCCACACACACACACACACACACACACACAAATACACATACACACACACTCCAGCGTCACTTATCAACTGCGGTTAAGACAAAAAGTGAGTCAGACTTCCTTACTTTGTCATCGCTGTTTGATTGTTCCACATCTTTCAACTTCTGAAGCTCTTGCTGAAGAGAGGTGACGAGTGCATCTCTTTCCGTTAGGCTAAGAAAAGAACAGCAACAGCCTTCTTACAGTACAATTACAATGAGCATCTGCCGAACAAAAAAAAAACCCTCTTTCTGACCCCTCACTGAAAGCCAATGACCCCCAAGCAGGTGCGGTAATGTCCTTTATGACAGATGAGGTAAGACGCAAAAAGGTGTAAAAACAAACTAACAAAGAAACAAAAGTAAACAATAAGACGTGTACCTGCTCTGCAGTGATGCCAATTCTGCTGTGTGGTCAGGCAGCTAGGAAAAACAAAACATACAGAAATGAAGCATGCATTAGGAGCAATGTTGCCCGACTATGGAGAAAGGATGAGAGGGCCCTGTACAAGTCATGCAGCAGGTGGACAAGGTCTGTGTGTATGTATGAGTGTGTGTCTGTTTTTGTTTGTGTGTGTGTGTGTACCGTGTGCAAGGTGAATATGCATGTATGTGTGTGGAGGGTGTGGGTGTGTATATGTGTGTGCGCGCGCATGGTGTGCAGGGTGAATGTGTATGTACTGTATGTGTGTAGAGGGTGTATGTGTGTACAGTATCTACTGTATGTATGTATATATATATGTGTGTGTGTGTGTGTGTGTGTGTATGCCTATGTCTGTGTATGCATGTCATTTGTCATTTGTTATCATGTCATTTGCTGCATGTGTGTGTGTATCTATGTATATGTGTGTGTGGATGTGTGGGTGTGCGTGCACGGTGTGCAGGGTGAATGTTTATGTATGTGTGTAGAGGGTGTGTGTATCTATGTATGCATGTGTGTGTGTGTGTGTGCGCTTATGTTTGTGTGTGGGTGTATTTATGGAGGGTGTGTGGAGGGTGTGTATGTGTGTATCTATGTATCTATGTGTGTGTGTGTATGGAGGGTGTGTGTGTGTATCCATATATATATATATATATATATATATACACCGTATGTGTGTGTGTGAATATATGTGTGTGTGTGTGTGTATGTATGTGTGTAGAGTGTAGTGTGGTGGTTGACAAAGCAAACTCACTGCTTCAGTGCTGCTCTTGGCTTGCCTCAGTTCCTCTTCTAGACCAACCACCTGCCTCTCTCGCTCCCTCAGGCTGTGAGCACGTGTTCAAACAGGAGTTAGCGGAGTCAGTCTTTAAGAGTCACTAGGATGCATCTACAACACTCTTTTACACAGGACTACAGAGTCAGTCTTGTACAGTCACTAGGATGCATCTACAACACTCATTCACAAAAGACTACAGGGAGTCAGTTTTTCTACACTAAAAGGAGTTCTTAAACTCAGACTTGTCATTTTCTGATGCTAGCCAGCCTACTGAGCTAACAGCAGGTATCAAATCAGCTGTTAGCCATTACAAATTTCAACTGAATACCACCAACCTGTTCTGTAGTGCTTCCAATTCTGCTGTGTTGTCAGCCTGTTTGAAAAAGATAGTATTGGTGAAATGAACGGTATTTATACAGCGATTTTTCCCACTCATTAGAACATACAAAGCACTTCCAAAGATCTTAAGGATTGAAATCAACCCATTGCCCTATAGCCTGAGTTCACTGAGTGCTGTTGGCAGAAAACCAAACGAGAAGGTTTAGTGCAACACAGATCAGAATTTTGTGAACTGGCAGCTGAGACCAACTGAAATTGGCACAGGACAATGAAACTGAATTTGAGTTTCCTGCCCCTCATCAGCTACTGCTGTCCCATTTTGCTATTCAGTACCATATTCTGTGGCTCTTATTCCTACTGAGAGCGCCTGACATTTTGGCCTCCTGGTTACATGTAGTGCGTGATTTTGTGTGAGTTACTAGAAGGAAGCGCCTTTGCTGTCTCCCATGTTCATGTTAAAGCTCATGTCTGTTTTTCATGTTTGCTACAGTATGTGTTTTGAGCACACTGAAGCAAATCCCTGAAAACTTGCCCAAGTTGCAGGGCAATAAAGCGCTGAATCTGAATCTGGAGACCTCGAACAACTGTACTTGACCGGGTTGAATCTAAGCTCTGAGCCCTCAACCATCCCTGGTATGAATCAGCCAATGATGAAGTTGTTATGCCAATTTAATGTTCGGCGTGCCAAGGCTTATTTTAGGAAGGGATTTTGTGACTCTGTATTGGAGTAAGTGTGGTTTCTTTGCATCAAAAAGGCTGTCAACTTACCTGGCTTGAGACGCTGGCTTTCTCCTCCTTCAGCTGCATAAGTTCTGCCTCTAGTGATGTCAATGTCGTCTCCCTTTCTTTGAGACTACACAGATTGAAAAAATTAAATAAATAAATAAAAAATGAGCAAACCACCATTACTTCATTGTAAACGATAACCTGTCAGTTTGACATGGAACACTTGAGAGGCTGACTTGGAGGAAGGGTGAACGTCCAACACTTACCTCACCCTAAGGTCCTCCATCTGGCCTGTCAACTCAGCCTAATGGAGTGGGGACCAGAGAACAGACTGTGAGCAAGACCTCAACAATGCAACAAAAAAAACTCAACTCTTACACTTATAAGGTAAATATTCTCTGAACAGGCTGAAATGACAGTTACATATTCACTGATAACAAGCATACGTAGACAGTGATAAATGCACGTACACTGCTGGTGTTTTTTCTCTCCATCTCCTCCTTCAGACTTCTTAGCTCCTCTGCAAGGGATGCTGTCAAACTCTGCTGTTCTCTAAAGTTTTCCAAGGAGACACAGGAAAGGACTGAATTAGTACACAGGCTAAGCAAAAAGACTCAAACCATGTATGTTTATATCAAATCTAACAGCCATGTGGGATGTTAAAGCGGAGAGCCTCCGGGAACAGCTATGACGCTAACAATCAAACTCTTTTGAAACAGTCAGAGAGAGAGAGAGAGAGATGATCACACTGCCATAATCCTGCTGACAAGAACGCTACTCATTCTTCCACAGAGAAACTAAACTGATCAACTAATCTAGCATTTACTACTTTATCAGCTGTGATGTGGCTGTGTACAACATTTAAGCTTTACATTTTAACATGAATACATTCACCACATACGAATAGCTTAGGTTTGTTAGGAATTACAATTAAGACACAAGTTATACATACTGGCTTGGTGCTTGTGCTGCCTCAGTAGTGTTTGCAACCTGGGGATAGAGACACAGTTGTTCATTAGTGCTGCAGGAAACATTAAATGAACAATTTGTAAAAAAACAAAAAAACAAACAAACTTACAGCACTTGTGATAGTGTCGGGTTTCATCTCTGTAACCTGCTTTAGTTGTTCTTCAAGGGCAGCCAGCTGAGTTTCCTTCTCTTTCAGACTGTAAGTTTGATTGGACACACACTTTGAGTAAGACCAATACTAAAGGCTTACCACACTAAGAAAATTCCACGAACACATTTTAATATATATACACATGATAAATATATAATGAAAAAAGTGCTACTTTGAGGGACAGCAGAGAAACTAATCTGCGATAGCCTTATTCCATGGCTACACTTCCAAAAGAGGCTTAAATGAAAACAAATCTGTATCCCTTCTATGGAGACCGAAGGATCATGGCGGTCTGAGCTCCTACTGTAGTCCCTCACAATAACATTAGCAGTCTCTAGCAGTTCTGTCTTACAATGGCTTTGCAGGGGAAACAGGGAACTCAAAAGGAGATCCAGAAACAAACTCCCAGGAGGCTCATACCCTTCAATAAAGGTGCAAAGCAAAAGAAAAAAAACTGAAACTGAAACCAACACACACCTGTTCTTCATCACCTCCAGCTCAGCAGCAGTTTCAGCCTGCTAAAGCAGACAGTGAAAGGAGAAAAAAAAAACAAATCAAAATCAGACTTCCTTCCTTCCTATCTCTCCATCACCTGGACGAGGCTCAGTTGCCCTGGCCTTTCACAATGTGCCATTACAGCTTAGTGGCTGATATTTTTACATTTTTATTCACCACATGTTAAATAATGCAAAAGTTTAAGCAAACTCTCTCATCTTATCCTATCTTATGTAAAGCACATTGGGTCACTGGGTTATGTCTGAAATGGGCTATACAAATAAAATTTGCCTTGCCTTTCCTTGCAAACATTAACAATCCATTGCTCCATTGGAATGGAAATTAAAATGATATTGGTGTTACTTATCCTAACTGACAATAGCATGTTTTAACTCAAATAGGCAAGTTCTCTAAACTGATTGCGTATTTGACAAAACCAATGACAAATCACGTGTTATGATACTGTTATTTTCATGGTCCATGTCCCCAGTCTCCCCCCTGCCACCCAAACCCCTGCACAACTCCTAGCTGTGCAACTGAAAAAGAATTATATCACTCTTACACCGTCTTTTTCTCACTAAGTTAAAGGCAAACCATTTTGACACTTTTTATATTGCTAAAACTGAATTTGACTTAACAGTTAATTCACTTAATTATCTGATGGAAGAGGGGCTCTTTACCACGTGGCCATCGTCCTCCTCCCTGCTCTGGCTGGCCTCCAGCAGAACGTGGATGGAGCCCACCTGGTCCTCCAGCTGACTCTTCTCCTGCTCTGCCTGGACCAGTTTGGCCTCCAGGGCCTCCACCAGAACCCCACGCTCCTGGAGGGCCGCCTCCGCAGTCGACAAACGGGCCTGGAGATCTGGAGGTCACACACAATCACACACACACACACACACACACACACACACACACACACACACACACACACACACACAGACAGACAGACAGAAACATATTGAGGGAAGTCAGAGGTGGGCTCAAATGTTTTTGAACAGAGGGGAGGATTTGTGGTGAACATGAACGGCTCAATTTGAAAGGTTTTATTTAAGTCTTCCACTTTGTTTGTAACCCTTCAAACTTCTCAAATTGTTTGCAAGTGCTCAAAAAATATCAGTGAAGAACTCAAACAGACTACTGTTTGTAAACGTTTGTGAACGTTTGTGAACGTTTGTGAACTTGCCTATACAAACCAGGATGTATGCCAGATATACACAGACCGGGGTTTAAAGTCTGGTCGCACACTTTGGGACATTTATCACAATGAGTAATAATCAAAGTCACATATCCACATCTACAGGGGGGGGGGGGGGGGGGG
>JAVQKI010439028.1:0-15477 GCA_036025975.1 Nematalosa erebi | reverse complement strand
GAGGAGAGTTTTAATAAATGCGTGTTTAGCAGATGGACGGGTCGCACCGAGTGTGATTATTTAAAGATTCAATTCTGAACGGTACCGCTGAATGCCGAGCAAAAGCAGGTACACAACATATATCACGTTATATTACTTTGGCTAAAAATGTGGCACCCTAAAATTAAAAATAGCCTAATATTCTCCTGTTTAGCCTTGTTAACCCAGTTTCAAATTTCATTGAAATGGAACAGTCAGGTTCATTAAGTTGAAGTTGTGACAGGAGACTATTGTATTCCAATGGTCATTTCCGATCATCAACTCACTATATAACCTAAATACTGATGCTCAGGCACGTGGTGCTGAAGGACAGTCAGTGCGCGCCTCTGGCACATAGCATGACGATAGGCTGTTTAGCTTAGCCTATGTCTGATCATCGAATCAGCGTGACAAATGTTGAGCCCCGATCATAAAGTCACCGTCACGTTCACGTCCTCGGTGTTTGATGGGAATGTAATAAGGTGAGGGGAGCATAGGCAGAGACGGTTGATGAACCTTGCCATAGGGAAAGCCTATTTTACAGGCTAGCCTGCTCGACATGATCTGTCGCATGGCACCTAGGCTGAATGATTATAGGAATAAAACACGTTTCTACAAGTCAAGAAAAATGCATACGATAGTCCAGTCTTTCTAAGACATGGCGATAGCTCGTGTAATCTCTAATGGCTCATGTAAACTGACCTGTCAATATTCGAAGTTACATTATAATTAAAAGCGTAAAAGCGAAACACGCAATGAGCGTTACATATATCTCACTACCCCAAAATACCGCAAAAATGCAATTTGCGAAAATAATGCGCAAAATATCATATCGAGATTAATCCGGCCATGGCTTGTTATGTAAGAGCGGCGCTCCGCTTGTGTCTCACCCCATCTCTCAGCTCCTGCGCTCGGCGAGAAAAAATGTGCGCTCTCCGTTCATCCACCGTTAGTGGAGCTCTGCTCTTTGGTCGGCTTTATTACATTAATCAGGAACTCCCTAAAAAAGACCGTGTAGGTTAAATAAATAGAAGGCCTTGTCTTACCGTTTATTCTTCGTGGACGATAAAGATGCCCTCCCCGTTGGCCCTCCTCCCGCCGAGCTGTTAAAAGGATGTTTATCAGTGATTCCACTCCCCCCACCTCCCCTCCCTTCCTCTGTATAGTGCTTATGATGCGCGGAGGCCTACCGCTAGCTGAGTGCATGACTCACTTCCCAAACTGGGCAGGGGCCACTGAACACGGGAAATGAACACAAACTGGGCAAGGGTCTGTTAGGTATTCGGGCCAAAACGTATAGGCAACTGGCGGAAATTTATGCGGCAAATTTGGAGTGGAAACATTTGGATACCTGATGCGTGGTTCTATTTGGATAAAGTGATTTTAGAGAATTGTGACATCTGATCGTTTGGCATCACAGCTTGCGTCTGTTGTGTCTGAGCATGTTTTTGTACATCACACAGACTCCGTAAGTAGCCTGTGTTTTCTCCCGTCCCATGACAAGCGATGGCTGCCGGCGGAACACCTCCCCCTCCCCCGCTCGCTCCCCAACCCGTCCAACAACATCCCCATTCAAGTGCTGCTCCTCCGGGCGTCTCCAGGCCCCTCCGCCTCGCCAGTCTTCAACAGTAGCCTTAACACATAAAAAATACATCAAACAAGAACGCGGCCTGCGGCCTCGTCACATGCTAAACCTTCTCCATCTTCCAAACGAAGGAATGAGGATGAGCACAGGAGGGAGAGTTAGGGAGAGCTAAATGAAAACAAGCCGGTCCAACTTCACACAGTTCGAGGAGGTGGGAAAACGTATGGGGACGCGCCCAGGTGAGAGTGTTGGACCAGGCAAAATTTGTTTAAATGGACCACGGGGTTCCGGAAGCAAAACCAGAACAAGTCACACACAGGCTACATAAAACGAGGCGCCATGATTTTAACCGAGGCCTTTGAACAATAGTTAAGGCCCTGTACAGGCTCGAGTTTTAACCCCGCTCCCCTGCCGCTGCTCCGTGTCTGCGCGCGGTGCCAATGAGTGTGACAGCAGCCATCGGGAGCGCCGCCGGTCGGCCTGTCAGACACGCGCGGTCAGATGAGGAGTGGCAGCTCCTCCGCGCTCGACACAACGCCCACCAGCACTGTCTCGCACGCCACATGGTGGATACGCTCAAGTGTATGTGTGCCTACAGCACCAGTTGATAAGTATAGGCTACTGCTGCCATACACTTGCCAAGCACAGCCACTTCGTAGGCCTACACCAGGACGCCATGAATATCAGACTGAACTGTCGCAGTCACGACTAAAACAAGTTACTCAACTAATGGCGAGTGGATTTCCGCATCAGCAAAGTCATGAGAGGCACTGATGTCGCAGTGCTACTTCCCATCACTTAAAGGGCAGTAGTAAAATTCAGAGGCTCATCTAAGTTCCCTCATTATTGATGGTGTATGACAATAAATAATAGAACGCAAATTTTCCAAGACCGCATCTAGACAAGTTATGTTAAAAATATTCTTTATTTACAGCACACTAAAATACATTAGAAGTCATACAAATTAAAACAATCTTAAATTTAAAGCGTTCAAAAACGATATTTACATGATAGAAAAACAGCTAACATTTAAAACTGCCATTAGGTACCACAGCCTCACTAGGGTGAGGATTAAAGGAGGCCAAGGTTAAGTGTTTGTTAGTTTTCCAGGTAGCTGAAAATGCTTCTTTGAGGTCCAGGGGCTGTTGTCTTTTTCTCCTGCCGTGGTCGCTTAGCTACGGGTGCCGGAGAATCCGACCCCAACCTCTTCTTGACCTAACAGATAGAGATGCAGGGCCGACGTGAGAAAAAGGCAGGATAGAAAATAACCATGAAAAGGCTGGTTGAAGTCCAACCAGCTATATGTGGTCGTGAAATTATCAATTTTTTTGTTGACAACATAATCAATCTGAAAAATTTGTTGATTTGTTCTGTTGACCTATAGGATGCCATTAGCCACACAGTACCCATTAGACGTGATTTTATTTATGACAATATTATACATGAATTACCAGCCATTTTATTTGGTTTCATAGAACTATAAGCCCTTGGAGGTGTGTACCAAAGAGATATTCTGGGTGAACTGCAGTAACATCTTCAGTTCCGTGCAAATTACACCAGACTCCATTCACTTGCTTCAGATTACAGCTGAATGTGAAAGAAAAGAGCTCCCCCTGGTTGCACAAAAAAAAATGAAGGAATCCTCTAATCCTTGCCTGGCAAAGCTGACATTTAAAGCTTTAGCTCCCTTCAGTGGACAAAGGGGCTTACTGCACATGCTTTCAATACAGGCTGAAAGTAGCGGTTAGGAGATTTTTTTCCCCCCTTTTATGCTGAATTACAACATTTTTTACTCTTCAATCAAAGTGAATTAATTAAATGCTCCTACGTCAAAGATCAGTTATCTCTGAAACAGGGTAGGGCTGTGTAACCCCCACCCAAATATCCTGAACATTCCACATCTAATAAATGGACTTTGGTAGGTCTATGAAACTGTACACAAGCATTGAGCATGTGTGTGCTTCGGAGGGGTACATGGCTTTGGAGAGAGGTCTGAAGAGAGGGGAAAGGACCTTGAGGATTGTGTATTTTCATAGCCCTCCTTTACCCAATGATTAGATCAACACAGAAGACGGGGGTTTTGAGTTCAGCGATACTGGGTCGTGTATCTTACCTGTTGGGGTCGGTTAGAGGGGGCGGAGGCTTTCTCGGGGGAGAGTGTCTGGAACAGGAAGCCCCGGGTGTTGCGGGGGCCGATGGGGTTGCCGCCGTCAGAGATGGAGGCAAGCTTCTGCAGCATTGTTTTTGGCTGGCTCAGCAATGACCCCCTCTTGACCTGAGGATGGCAGAAAGGGTCAAAGGTCATGACTTTGCATTTTGAAAAACACTACAAAATAGCTTAAGCTCTATTCCGACAGGACAAGTTTTACAGGGGGATGTAGAGTAATGCCAGTTTATCACATGACCTCTGTAAAATAAATGTCCAATTCAGACGGGATTAGTTTTATGCGGTGACATCGGGTAAAGTAATAATTACCAGAGAATTTAGTCCCGTCCGAACGCACCATGTCAGTAACAGTTCCCTGGTAATTTTTACTTTACCCGATGTCACCCCATAAAACTAACCCCGTCCGAATGGGGCTTTAGAGGCTGAGAAGGCTAGGTTTTGAGGTTCTAGAACAGATCTGTTAACAGTATGCATGTAAAGGAAAGATCTGACTTGCGCTGTGTGTGTGTGTGTTGCTGGTAAGTTACTCACCACTGCTGCAGGAGCTGGTCTCCTGAATGGGTCAGATGACAGCACTTTCTTTTCCTGGACAGGAGCAACAGGAACCTCTAAAAACAGAGAGAACATTTGAGTGTGTGTGTGTCTAAAAAAAGACAGTGAAAGTGAGACACTGGCAGAGAGAAAGACCCAGAAAGATGGAGGTTTTGCGTTGGACTCACCTTTCTTCTGCAAGGACTTTGCCATAAACTTCTTAGCGAGCTTCATGAACTGACTGTCCTCTTGCTCCCCAAAGCACTCCTCCTCCTCCTCCTCCTCCACTTCTACTTTACTCTTCTTTGACTGGGATTCAGACTGGAACAAACACAGGCAGTCAGTCACAATCTATCAGACACATACACACACACACACACACACACACATATACACACACATATACACACACACACACACCTCACTCTCCACACACACACACACACACCTGTTCTCGCAACCACTGTTCTCTTTCCAGCCGTTCTTTCCTCCTCTGGAGCTCAGTCTGGTCCATCTCTTCATCTTCCTCCTCTTCGTCACCCTCACCTCCGGGCCCATCAAAGCCAAAGCCATCCTCTACACACACACACGTTAGCAAAGTTTTACAAAAGTGAGCTCCACAACAGCAGCTCATGTCATGTGATGGTGTGAATAGTCAGACAGTAGCTGCCAGACTGTTTCAGAACAAGTTCACGACAAACAAATAATCAGATGATGGGACACAGAGGCTTCTTTCTTTCTTTGTGTGTGTGTGTGTGTGTGTGTTATAGATGATCTGTTATGATGCCTACCCATATTTTTCCAGCGGAAGCGTCTGGTTCGCCCCGGTCCATCCGAGTGCAAATCACCGTCGGCAAGGTAACGCTCTTGATATAGACGCAGCCGACGCTTATCATCGTCAAGCACCTGCTTCCTGTAGAAATGAGACCCCCATCACAATGAGTCTGTGTTCATGCGCTTGAGCAAGCATGTATGTGCATGTGTTTATTTATTTATGTGTGTGTGCGTGTGTGTGCGTGCGTGTGTGTGTGTTGGGAAGTCTTACATGTGGATCTTGTTGACCTGGTCCTGCAGCTCCTCGTCAGACGGCAGGTCCTCCTGGACCTCATCTTCCTCATACTCACTGTTTCCGGCCTCGTCTTCATCCTCACTGCCTATGTCGCTGCCCGACAACTCGGCCTCAGAGTCCACAAACTCCGTCAGCCTCCTGACATGCACAGACACACACACATAGAATTCAACCAATCATCTTCAACTGTGTCTGCCCAGTAAACTCATATGGTCACAACTGTTGGCTTTTACAGACATGGAGGCGGTCCTTACAGTTTCCTCTTTCCTTTTGGTTGGCCGAACACCGCCTGCCTCTCCTCATCTGCTTCCTCCTCGTCCTCCTCTTCTTGCTCTTCATCTTCTTCTTTCTCTCCATCTTCATCTTCTTCTTTCTCTCCATCTTCATCAGATCCATCCTCCTGAGAGCAGATATCGAGAATTTCACCAAAATCGAGCACTACACAAAGGTAAAGTAGACTCACGTGTACACCACAGAAACGTCCAGCATACCAACATTCAGACATGAAAGAGTTCTCGGAAAGACTGCGGGGGTCTTACCTGGCTGCTAAGACTGTCCACATCTGACAGGAGCTTGAACTCACAATCTTCCTCCTCTTGGTCCTCATCCTCACACAGGCCCTTTCTGCTACACACACACAAACAAACACACACACACACACACACACACTTACTTGTGATCTAATTGCTTACTTACGAGAACCATCTGATAAAAAGGTTTTAATCAGAGCAATCAGGATATCAATATTTGTGTTGTGGTACCTGCTTGGTTTTGCTCTCTCTGCTTGAGAAGCTGGGCTGGACACACAAGTTAGAGGGGTAGCACCTAAAGGAGCGCACACACACACATTAATACAGAAACGCACATATGACAACCTAAAGCAAAACACTTATTTACAGATTGAGCAGAGCACTCACTTGGGCTGGTGAACTTCCCAGAGCAAAGTTCGAGCAGCTGGTCCATGTCCGTGTCGGAGCTGGCCTGCATGTCCGGAAGGCTGGGGGGCGGAGGGATGGGGATCGGCAGCGGGCTGGGGGCACAGTCGAGGGTGCCCGTCGGGGTGTGCGCCAGGGAAGGGGCGCCCACGTCCTGCGTGGCGAAGCCTCCTGAGCACAGGCCTAAAAGCTCGTCCATGTTGGCGTCCATGGCGTTCTCGTCCAGGCTCTCCAGGAGTAAGCGCTGGCGCGATGACGACGACGTCGACGAGATCGGCGGGGCGCCGGGTCGACGCACGTTGAGGAAGCCGTCGTCGGTCAGCAGCTGCGACTGCGGCTCCTCCAGCTGCGTGTGCGTGTGCGTGTCCTCGTCCAGGGAGAAGCCGCCCAGCGGGGCCTCAGGGGGGGAGGGCGGCGCGTACAGGTCCTGGGAGTCCTCCACCGGCAGAGGCAGCAACAGGGTTGGATCGGAGCCCTTCCCAGAGCTCTGTCACACACACACACACACGTTAATTTCTGTACCAACATGTGTTGGTGTCACAGTGTATACACATCTTTTTCACAGGTTCTGAAGTACGGAGGAAAAAACTATTCAGAAATTAGCTAGCTAGTCTGCCAATATCATAAGCACTACAACGCATAGTGATCCGGGAATGCTCTAGATTGTCAAAATAAAAGCCCAAATCTGCCTGGATCACTACAATTTGTAGTGCTTACGATATTAGCGGGCTAGCTAACTCAAATCTGAATGTATTTTTCCATTTTTGCACTGAATGGAAGTGTGTGAAGCCCTCAAACATTTAGCACGGTGCCATAAATCTGGTCTTAGTGTAAGGTGGATCACAAATAGGTGTTTTGCTTAAGGTTGTCATATGTGTGTTTCTGTATTAATATGTGTGTGTGTGTGTGTGCGCGCGCTACTTTAGGTGTTACCCCTCTAACTTGTGTGTCCAGTGGAGGAATGAAGTAGTTCTGAAGTACTGATTAGCATGTACTTTGTACAAGAACAGGAATCTTGTTGACCATATACTAGAACAGTAAGTGGAAAGCTATTAGGAAATTAACCACTAACAGGACAGGCAGTGAATTAGGCTCGTTCGCATTGTGTGTGTGTTGTGTGCATGGGTCACCTTGGAGGCCGAGCCCAGGAAGCTGGGTCTGAAGAGGCAGGGGGAAGGGGAGCGGAAGACGCTGGAAGCCACGCCTTTTCCTGCCGCGCGGCTCACGGGCTGGTAGGACGGGATCATGGAGCCCATGAGCTCAAAGCTGCTGTTGTGGCTGCTGTCCTTCATTAGAGACAGAGACTCATCCTCTTCTGTTGACCACACACACACACACACAAACAAACATATTGGTCCTCAATCACACCAGTACACACATGGAAAAGTGGAACTATTGAAACGCGGCTGAGGACTTACTGCTGCAGTAATCACTCCCATTTCATAACTCACCCAATTTATTATCACTGTCCTGACCCGCACCCATCCTCTTCACTCCATCACTGGGGGACAAAACAAACACACAGTTAACAGACCAAACACACACAAATTACATCAGATCGCCATCTCCGCCCCTCTCTCTCGGACACACAGACAGAAAAATAAATGTGCTTTTCTCACTCTCACACACACACACACACACACAGCTACAGTTCAGAATAAGTGGACACATAACTCACCTGGTGCGTGAGCAGGAGCTTCCGCCAAACAGCATGATAGTGCCATCATTGTCGTGGTGCAGGGAGGGGCTCCTCATCACGACCCCAGTGCTGTCTGCTGCCTCCTCTTCTTCGTCATCGTCTTCATCACCTGCTTCATGCTCTTCAGCCTCGTCTCCATCCTCTTCACCCCCACCGAGCAACTCATCCACACCCTGACACACACACAAGAGTTAAACACACATACAGACAGCAACAGACACATAGAGCTAAATTGGTCCTTGTTTACCTCTTCCTCCTCAGACTCAGTCATGTCCTCCTCTTCTTCCTCCTCCTCTCCACAGTCCTCGTTGTCCAGACGATAGAGAGCGGCGCGCTTCTCTCGCTCCTCCCTCCGACGCACCGCCATGGCCGCCTGGAGACGGGACTTCAGCAAGACCAGACGCTCACCTAACACACACACACACATACAGTTAACTATTGTCTTTTCAGAAGGTCTCTGACAAGAAGAAGAAGAAGAAATGCTCTTCTTAAACACACAAAAACACACAGTCCACATTGCAAATACAAGGAAAAAGATTTTTTTTTTAATTTCATTCTGTGGATTCTTTTTCTAGTACAAAAAAATATATGAAAATGTTTCTAACTTGGCGTGGGCTTGATGTTTGTTGGATACTTAATCATCTGACTGTGATCCGGAACATTCTGAGATTACCTGGTTTGGTTGCAGGATGCTCCTCCTCCTCCTTGAGGGTGACCACGAGGGCATCGGCGCGCAGCTCCTCCTGCCCTGAGGGGGCGCTGTCCTTCCTGATCACACTGAGGTGCACCGTGCGCTCCCCTTTGGGACGGGCCACCGGCTGGACGTGACGTAAGAACCGGTCCTTCAGGGCTTCCAGGGCTGTACACACATGCATGCTCACCATCAGAATCAAACATCACCACACAACCCTCCCACGATCTAAAACACGACATCAACCCTAAATCACCATTCACAATCATTTAAAGGGGAAGTTCGTTTTTTAAGACTTAAAACCTTGTTTTCTGACCGTTTATGATGAAATACAATGATTAAAATTTAAATTTTCACACACGACTCTGTTTTGAGAATTTTCGGTGGTTGCAATAGCACCATCCCCACCTAGAGAATGGCTGCATAGGTTCAGTGCTGCAGTCTTTCATTAAATGCATTAAACTTTCATTTGTAAAGACGTAAAAGTCAAGAGCAGTCAAAGAGCTTCAAACTCTTGGGCGTAAGTATACATGGCTTTGAAAAAGTAGATCCACAGTTGAGAATCAATGGTCTAAAACCTTTTGGGAACAGTTTGAATCAGCGATTTTCGTCTCAGTGTATCAGTCAACGTTACTGACCACTCGGTGAGTTTCATGTCTTTACAAACAAAAGTTTAATGCGTTTTGTGAACGATTGCAGCACTGAACCTATGCAGTCATTCTCTAGATGGGGGGGCTGCTATAGCAACAACTGAAAACTCTGAAAACAAAGTGATTTGTCAAAATTTCAATCTTAATCATTGTATTTCATCATAAACGAGACTAAGTCTTAAAAAACGAACTTGTCCTTTAAGTTGTCATGTCTTTCACTGTTACTTTATAAAATATTGTAGTTAATAAGTGGTCATAGCCTGATAGCCTGCGGTGGTTAACCATGAGCCTGTGTCCTGTCCTGTAGGTTGACAGCTGGTGGTTATGGAGGGAAGGGTTTGCTTCTGGAAGAAGGACTAAAGCTACTTCAAGAGGAGTCTAAGAAAAAGCCGGATTGTCTGCTGACTTTAGAAGGGTTTGTGCTCAATGACAACCTTTTCTCACCTCATGTAGCCTGCAACTTTTATGTCACACAGAAGTGTCAAATTTAGGAAACTGGACCAAGAAGCTGGTCATTAGCTGTGTGTGTGTGTGTGTGTGTGTGTGTGTGTGTGTTGGGATATTTGCAAAACAACAATAAGTAGCTGAAAAAAGTAATCAGTTTGACATAGTATATATTTTATTTTAAAAAGGTTAAGTGTCCCGATAGTTGATCAACGAAATAACTTGTTAGTATTCATTTGTGTACATGGACGGCTGTCAGTGAAGTGGTTGTTTGTGAAGTGTAGTTATTTATTCTGAGTGTCTGCTTCTTCCTGAAGGTGGAGATGCACTAAACAAGCCACTGATCAATGCACTAGAGAGGAGGAATGGAACCTCCAGTGTAATCAGAGCGTCCAACTCCAGCTCCGAGGACAGACCTGCACAGAGGGACACAGGAGCTGCAGGACGGAGGGAGAAAAACAGGAATAGGAAGAAGACTAACACGAAGAGAAAGGCAGAGCAGGAGGAGACCAAGGAGAATTCAGAAAATTCCAGCAATATTGTCTCTACTTAATCAGAATTTTATTGGGTATGTGTGGTTGTATGTAAGTGTATAAAAGAGAGAGCGAGAGACATCTTGGATGTGAGCTATACTCACAGACAAAAGTTATATGTTTTTTATTTATATTATTTTATATTCCAAAATACAATTGAAACTCTGTAAAAAAAAATCCAATGTATTGTTTTACAAAATCAACTTCTTAAACAAAGAAGAACAGCACACTGGCCTTGGTGTGCATTATTGAACTCTGCACATCAGTGTATTTGATTTGATACTGTTGGTCAGGCTATGAGTCATCCCTGTGAAGACAACCTAAAACTACACTTCAGTACACTTGATTTATTTTGTTGGGACACAGCTTTGGTCACTAGAACCCTTACCGCATTCTCTACCCAGCTGACTCTAGAGCTGTCGATTTTGGTTTGGAAAAGGAGGAATTTTGTGCTTCTAAAAACAAACATGACTATTTTTGAAACACTTTTCCACATTTCTCTGTCTCTAGTTTCTCTAGTTGTGGCAAATAATAGGCACTCCTGGCTGACGCTTCTGTGACCCTGTATGCATGTTGAGTGCTTACTGGTAGGCACTAGTGGAACCTCTGGCACAAAGCTGATTTCCTCTCAGCTTCTGCCAGCATTGGTGGATGTGTCCTTCGGGGTTTCTGTAAGATGGCTACCCTCGGCTGTGGACTCACTCGTAGGCTTCGCTAGAGGACAGAACAAAACCAGAAACCAAAATCAATAAAAATACAAAGACAAATCCAACACGGAATGTTACAAAAACCTTAAGTAATGTTATTTTAAGATCATTTTCTATAAACGTTGGGTGTACCTTCAGAGAACATTAGCTGTAGGTTGTCACACTGACAAACATTCCCCAAACCTTTTAGGAACCAAAAACTTAAACATTATGTCATGGTTGTATTGTGCCCTTCACATAACGTTCATACTTGGTTATTTTTTGGTTGGCTATTCTTATCCTGAAACAGTGCCAAAATGTTTCTGGAATGTTATGCTTTATTGTTGGTGTCCGCTCTTTCAGAGTTCAGAATTTCAAAGTCAGTGGAACTCTCCAATCAAACCAAATGGACCAAACTGTCAGAGACCGTTGAGCCAATACCCAACTTAGGCCTTTGTCTAAAACATATGCCTATGTCTATAAAGGGCCATTCACACCAAGAACGATAACTATAACAACAAATAAGTATCATTGAAATTTACATAAATGACAATGATGACACTGCAACTATCACAACAATGACATGTTCAACATTCACTTTCAGAGCGATTTTTTGAACGATAAAAGGTTGATAGCCAATCAGAAACCATGGAGTTTTAGTCATTAGATCATTCACATGAGGACAGACCTCTGTTATTGTTGGTCAGTGTGGACGGAAATATAGTTATACTGTAGTTACAATTATCTTTATAGTTATCGTTCCAGGTGTGAATGGCCTTTTATACCCTATTTGTGCAATATTTAATTAATAGTCTGATAGAATAAGGGTAATGCAGCTGAATGGCAAATAGTTGACCTGGGTTCGTGTCCCACACTGTGCTGTCTGTTTTTCTACTGAATCGTGATTTTTTTTCTGCAACCAAAATAACATTCAAGTTACATGTAAAAAACTGGTCTTAGCACCCCTTCAGAAAAACAAACCTACCTTCATGAAACATTTCCATAACCAATAGATAACCTTCCCGGAACCAAAACTTGTTACTGTACCAGGAACAACTGAACTGAACACTGAACACCAAGTCATCCAAAATCAAAGTCATCAGTAAGGTGTGCACTGAAGCAAATTAGAATAAGCCAACCCTAGTTTTGGTTAATAGATAAATAGCTGTAATGGCTAAATGTGCATGTGTGTTGATGTAGTGACTCCTGAGACCAGAGAGAGAGCTGTCTCTAAATGAGTGACCCTTGGCCCCTGAGTCTTGGTCGCTTACCTGACTGCATGGGCTGCATCTCTTCATCCTCCACCACCATGTCCTTCTGAGCAGAGCGAGCTGCCCCATGGAAAAGAAGGCAGAACGATTTGGACATGTATGTGTGCACGTGTGCATTTGTGTCAAAGGAAAGCAGCAGGAAGCAGTAATGTACTGTAAAATGCAGTACTGACACTGCAATACAATACAGGATTTTTTGTAGGTGAATCCAACAAACCCCCACCCCCACACATACTGTACACACACACACAGATACACATAGCTAACTTGCTTTACCTCCCTGTCTTTTGCAGAGCACCACTGCGACCACCAGGAGGCCCAGCACGGCTATGACCACAGCCATGACCCACAGCTTCGTTTCCTTATTGCCTGAGTAAGAAACAAAAGATACATGCATTCAAAAAGCTCTGTGTAGTACCTTTGCCTTAAAAACAACCTTAGCAAATGCAAACAAAACAAATGAAACAAACTGTACTGATGTTACGTTAAACATACCTAAGCTCCGTGTTGTCTGTCTACTGAGGTTAACATACAAATTACTGTTACTATCGTAAGCCTGACTGTCCTCCTTATCACATTCTACCATGTTTGGCTGCTCTATCGCATAAGGTGTAAGTGAATGCTAATCTATGCTCAAGATGACTCAAAATAGTAAACAATGAGAATTACACCTAGCAGCTTTAGACACCTTTGGCCAAAAAACAAGCTTTCTAGCCATGTAAGGTGGAGGTTAGAGACTCGAACATGGAATCTCCATGTTGCAAGCAAAGTTCTATTAAAGATGGTTAATCAACCATCTCTGGTTCTCTTCGGTGTAGAGGACTTGAACAGTGTGGAGTTCTGAGGCTAAATGTCATCCATTTTACTTTGTAAAAGAAATATACATGGATATGGATATAAAATGTCTGTGTGTGTGTGTGTGTGTGCGCGCGTGTGTGTGTGTACTGTATGTGTGTGTGTGAGTGCGTGCGTGTGTGTGTGTGACTCTACCAGTCATGGCCGCCGTCTGTGGTCCTGTGATGTTGACCCATGTCTGCAGCCGGTGTCTGGTCTGGAGGGTGGAGAAGGTGCAGGTGTAGCTGCCCGTGTTCTCCCCACTCTCTGGGCTTAGTAGATGGAGAGACCCGTTTCCCAGCAGCACTTGCTTTTGGTCCAGCTCCGCTCGACCCTCCCAGAGGCCGCTGGCGTGACGCGTGTGGCTGTTGTAGGTGAGGAAGACGCTAGGGTCGCTGCCGCTGTGGCTGAAGCTCCAGGAGAGTGTAAAGTTCCGGAGTGGCTTTGGAGACACACAGGGGACCAGCAGACCTTTCCCAGGCTTGCCCTGAATATCCGCTTCAGAAGATAGAACAGAAAGATTCCACAGATATTTTCATGAACTGCTTCATAACATGTCCTTTTAGCTAGTCCATACATTGTCCGGTATTACTACTGTAATTGACCTCACTTGAGTAAAAGTAACAGTAGCAGTAACAAAAGTAACAGTAACAGTAACAAAATAACTGGTTTGAGAACAGGCATTCCTCTCCTGCCTCCATAGCTCCTAAGCTGTAATTCTCTCTTTGGACACTAGAGGGCAGTATTACTCCTGGTTCTTCATCTATGTAGGCCAACATGAAAAAAGTCTTCGAGGCACATTAAACTATGGGCTCTGGACAGACTATGACTGTAGATATGTATATCAGATGATCATAACTATGAATGGCACTCCTTTCTACTTATAACTTCCCTCTGTAAGAATTTAGTAGGCCTACTGATGACATTCTTAGGTGTAAAGTGCTGACCCTCATAGTATACTTAAATTAAAAAAAATAATAAAAAATAACACTGATAATTTGATTAGTCTTGTGATGATCCATGACTAAGTCTTCATGTTGATTCAAATCATAATCATGGATAATACAGACTACACGTGTTATTAGAGGTCAATATTATCATTAAAGAGCAGGAAAATAGCAGATTATTGCATAAATCCAGTATAGATATGCTGCATCTCCTAATCATGTGAGTGTATTATAAGAGCAGTTAATCTGAATGTCGGGAGAAGCCACGAGGGTCTATCCATGTGCTTCATACATCTCTGTAATATTATGTAAGTGTGTAAACGCAGCATCACTGTTGTTTTGGAGGTTTTTACATGTCTGTGCGTGCAAGAACATGTGTGTGTGTGTGTATGACCCACCCCAGTATTCCATCTGAGAGCATAGCTCTGATCAAGTCAAAGGTCGAAATCCCATAAGGAGCTCAGATATTCATAAGCAAAGTATGACTTCATTATAGCGTACGATGGGTCACACAAGTGCCCTGACCTGGACAAATAATATGTGTGATGGAAAAGAGGAATATAATACTGTTATGTGCATGAATCTGTGTGTGTGTGTGTGTGTGTGTGTGAACAAGCCTGTACATATACATCTACAGTAATCTGTCCCCTCTCATCTCCTTCCATCAGCGGTGCCCTCCAGTCCTGGGTGTGTGTGTGTGTGTGTGTGTGTGAGAGAGAGAGAACGCGACAGAGAGTGGGGTGTGTGTATTCTCTGAAAAGTCTCATTACCATAGCCCTCAAAATGTTTGTGTGTGTGTGTGTGGTTAGAAGTACATGTTTGTGTGCATATTCTCTGAAACCTACTACCATCTCTATTGCCCCCAACAGCTGTGTGTGTGTGTGTGTGTGCGCACACACTCGCGTGCATCCTCTCTCACCTCCCTCTGTTAGCGTTGCTGTCCATAGCTGTGCTGAGTACTTGGCCTTAATGTTGCAGATGTACGTGACCTGCCCTGATTGGCTGGCCAGTGTGCTCTCCACGTCATACAGCCCGCTGGGGTCGGAGGTCACGCGTGTGGAGCCCCGCAGCAGGGAGGAGGACGTGGGGGGGTCCGTCTCCCAGTTGAGGGAGGGGGGCGGGTACACCCCTTTCGTCTGGCACAGAATGTGCTTGTCTGGGGTCAGTCTGATGTTCACATCAGTGATAGGCGCTGGAAGATGGAGGAGTGAAAACAAAGGACATTAACTTGGATACTCGCTGAAACTAGTGTACTTCACACTGGTTGCAGTTTCTGCAGTTTGTGTTAATAATCCCTTTTGGATTATTAAAGTTTCTATCTATCTATCTACAGTATCTTTCTATCTATCTACTTTATCTATCAGATCTATGAATCTGTCCATTCGTTGCATCTGTCTCTCTCTCTCTCACTCTCTCT
>JAVQKI010439004.1:0-13250 GCA_036025975.1 Nematalosa erebi | reverse complement strand
CCCCCCCCCCCCCCCCCCCCCCCCCCCCCCCCCCCCCCCCCCCCGTCTGGTTTAGGGGGTCGGGTTCTTTCACTTAATTTGAAGGATGTTACCACAGCAGCTGGGAGACCAAGGGTTTTGATGTCCCTGTGACCCCAGCAGTATCAATCTATGACTTGTAACAGATATCCAATCTTATGGGCAAGACACACTAGCAGAGACCCTCCATAAGGCAGATATTTAAAAGAAGAGATCATAATATGAGCCGCGAGGGAGGCGTAAGGGCCCCGGAAGATTCCAGAGCCTCGGAGGGTCATGAATCACTGGGGGTGGGTGGGGTGGGGGCTCATTGTAGCATATCCACAGATATAACGCACTCATAATGATATCCTCACCTGAGCCATCCTTTATTCTTGACGGCCTAATGGAGGCTTCCGAGACAATGCCTCAGATACGCTTTACCGCACCGAACTCTCAGTCGGGCCTGGAAAACACATGTAGCATAATGATGCTGCCATCATGTCTTCGGTTATGGGTGATATTACATGCATAAAATGCAGAATTGTAACATTTAACATGCTTCTCATGCCGGTGTTAGCATCATACTGCAATAATCTGACAATAAACAGGTCTCCTCCACTGCAAAATCGGAAATCAGAAATGATGGCTATGAAGGCTTATTTTAGAGGTCATTTGAGACTAAAAGGTTATTTATAGCTGTTCG
The DNA here is from genome assembly GCA_036025975.1 of Nematalosa erebi. Classification (NCBI taxonomy): domain Eukaryota; kingdom Metazoa; phylum Chordata; class Actinopteri; order Clupeiformes; family Clupeidae; genus Nematalosa; species Nematalosa erebi. The sequence goes on along the minus strand of JAVQKI010439004.1, from coordinate 12,547 downwards.
GTGTATCTACATGGATTTGTCTGATTTATTTAACTATAAACAACAGGAGGTTCCAAGGTGCTCCCATTGGAAACTGCTGGCAGCACCACTGACTTATTTGCTTTAGTAATAGCACGGCTCTGAAGACTAATGGTCTGCACTGACTCTGGGCCAGTGGGGAGATCCACATCCCCCCTGGGACATGCATACAGTAACACTGAAAAGGGTGATGGGGACAGGTGAAGGAGCCCTTTTGATTGACCCCAAAGTCCTAAACTGAAAGCTGCACAAACAAAAGATGGCCGTCTCTCTCAGGGGCCCTTTGACCGAAACGCATAAATTGCCATGGGGGTTATCTGACCTCTCCAAACCCTGTGGCTTTTCTTCTCCTCTTTATCTCCTTCCCTCTCTCTCTCTCTTTCCCCCCCCCCCCCTCCCCCCATCTTCTCTTCTTCTCCTAGGCTGTCAGCCTGGCCCCTGCTTTCATCACGTGGTTGAGAGATCAATAGAACTCAACTGCAATAAAAATGCTTTTCCTACTGATTAGAGCATTGCTGGGGGGTCGGGTGGTGGGTGGATGGGGAAATGGGGGTGGTGGTGGAAAAGGTGGAGGAGCAAAGGGTTTTTCTCTGAGCAGCAGGAGGGAATCTGTGCTGTTGCTGAGCATTAATGAGGAGCTATGCTTCAGGTATGGCCATGTGGCGATGGCCTCTTTGTTCGTGTAGTGAGCCCAGCCAAGGTCTGTGTGTGTGTGTGTGTGTATGTGTGTGTGTGTGTGTGTGTGTGTTCCTCACTTCACCAAACCGAGAAAAAAAAAGATGACTTGTCAGTCAATTTCTGCTGGTTTAATTAGACCAGTCACCTTCAAGTGTTATGCCAATTGCCAAATGACCTTGCCTCTGTCCAACGTTAATTTCCCAGGTCAACAAAACACCACACATCAGGAATGCATTCTGCATAATTCATCTTAACGAACCTATTTCTGTTTTGCTATTTCAAAAGGCCACAGTGTTGTGTGAACAATGGGTGAATCTACAAGCATATGTGAGCAAATACCAAATGCTGATTAATATGTCGGATATGTTGCCCCTACAGATGAAGCACAAAGAACGAAATGTAACGGTGGTGCTTTGTGAAAATGTGAGATTAGCCAAGGCAGGTGATTGGTTGAGCTGGAACATTGTGCTACAATGTGACTTCTTTTATGTGCCACTGCAACAAAAGAACAAACAGTAGCAAGTCTCAATGAAAGAGACATTCACCTTTGGCACAAAAAAATGACATTGTGATTATGCCTTTGTGGGAGGTGTGTGTGTGTGTGGGGGGGAGGGGGGGTGGATGGATGAACAGCCATCACAGACAAGCAGGTATACACACACACACACACACACACACACACACACTCTCACACAGAGTACCTGCAAGCGAGACAAATCTGCCAAAAAAAAAACAAGTATGGGAGACAGACAGCACGCCTCCCCAATCACTCAGTTGAACGGAAAAGGGGGGGCATGGCAGGCAAGGTCACACAAAAAAATAAATGAATGCCCCCTGGATGCTCTTAAAAAATCCAACAGTGCCATCATTAATTTCCACCTGCAATCCTGAGCGCTCTTTTTAATTGCGCCTCCTCCCTGACAGTGTGACAGATCCGCTGGGTGTCTGAAGCTCCCAGCAGCTTTTCTGCCCGTCTGACAAGCTGAGAGAGAGGCGGGGGGCATGGTGGCAGGAAAGGAGAGACACAAAGAGAGAGACAGAGAGAGAGAGAGAGAGAGAGAGAGAGATGGGAGGAGGAGAAGAACGAGTGACTAGAAGAGGGATAACAGTGAGCCTGTTGGTGATGGTATCTGCTGAGGGGTGATTTTTATTCAAATATTCTTCTCATTAGGGCTTTTTATTCCCTGTGTCTCTCTCTGTCTGACACACACACAGACACACGCACACGCACACATACACAAACTCTCTCCCTCTCTGATTCTCTCCTTGCAACCTGATTTGCACATCACTGTGCACAGCAGTGGAGGATAGCTGAGGCTAGGGCAAGTGTCAGGACATGTCTGTGTCTCTGTGTGCGTGCTCAATTAAGTATATGTGGTTGCTGTCTGTCTGTTTCTGTGTGTATTTGTGCCATAGAACACAGAGTGTTTGTATGTGTGTGTTTTGTGAGCCTGTCTGGGTGGGTTCATATGTGTGTTGATGTGCTGTATAGCTGTGCGTGTCTGTCTGGCAGAGTGTGTGCGAGTGTGTGTGTTTGTGTGTGTGTGCATTCATAAGAGCATCTGTCTGAGTTATTGTTTGCAAGTATGTGTTTCTGTTTGGCTGTGTGTGTGTATACATTTGTGCAGGTGGGTGGGTGGATCTGTGTGTCAACGCTTGTGTGTGTGTGTGTGTGTGTGTGTGGGTGGGTGTGTACGCGTGTGTGTCTTCAACTCTCTTGAGGCCTGAGCTAGATCTCCATGGCAGATAGCATATCAGAGCGTGCGTCGTCACATGCCCCCCCTGTCTCTGGGAAGTTAGTCATCCTGCACAAACACCACCCCACTGATTAATGGGCCGCCCCGCGCGGCGCCCAGCAAATTGTAAAGTTTGAATAATTTTGCAGATAATTGCGCAGGGGGATGATCAATAGCGGGTCTGTAGACGGGGCTGTTGCCCATTGATTTTCTATGCCCGCAATTTAGCTTGGAGAGAACTCAAGGCTGAATGAGAAAGGGGGGTGGGGGGTGCTCAGATGGTGGGGATGACACCGTTTGACACCCGAGGGGAAGGGAGATGAGGACGCACAAAGGCAGCACAGCTGCTCAAGTGGAGAGGAAATTCGGAAGCTCCTTTAATTCCATCCACTGCCAAATCGCCAGTCTTACAAACAACCAGGGGTCAAATTTAACTTTTTGGAATGTGAATATCTACCAGCCACTGACAGATAAATTGCTGAAATTCACCAGCCACCTTCAGAATTCACCAGCATTTGGTTGGTGGCTGGAGTTAATTTTGAGCCTTGCTTACAACCTTAACATTTACTTGTTTCATTCATCTTGTTTTATGACCTTATTTCAGGTCCCTGTAGAATGGGGTGGTTCACTTTGGGCCTATGTCTGGATTGCTCAAAGAGTCACCCTGGAAAGCCCCTGTACGTCACTGAAAGTTCTAGAAGAAAGGGCAGGAGAGGACGTCTAGTCTGATGCCATGTGCAGTCAGCAGACTGAGGGACTGAAGGTGGCAAGCATCCTAATGGCTTTTCCTCTGTTGAAAGAGAAGGTGGACGAGGGGGGAGGGGGGTGAGAGGAGAGAGAGAGAGGGAGAAAGGCATTAAGGGGAAGAGGAGTGGAGGTAGAGAAGAGGATACCAGGCAGGAAAACAGGTGATGTGAAGAAAGGATGTCAAAGGAGCAAGAGAATGGGAGGAGAGCATGGAGGAAGAGAGAGGGAACGTGTGGGGGCACAGGGAGAGACAAAATAGCGAAGAAACAAAAGTGATAGATAGAGAAGAGAAAGGGAGAGAAGATAGAGTAGAGATGTAGTGTAGAAGTAGAAGTGTGAGGAGCGGAGAGAGAGAGAGAGAGAGAGAGGAGAGACAGGGGAGTGAGGTGGAGGAGAGAGAAGAAGCCAATGAGAGGAGACAAGAGATTCCATCACATGTCTGCTTCCCGGCCTTTCCACCTGGCGAGGAAGACGATGGTGTGTGTGCGTGAGTGAGGGGGGTGGGGAGAGCGTTGTCAATGTCAGTGTCAGCACTAGCGGCTGAGGCTTGATCAAAGTGCCACCCCCTGTGGTGCATGCAGCTGACAGTGGCCTTCCTCACAACCTCCCCCCAACCAACCCACCCATACGCCACCCCTCCACCTTCACTGATACCTCTCCCCTGACACGGGGAGCAGAAGGGCCGACTCAGACTAGCGTGCAGGAGACTGCGCAGCACAGTGCTGATCAAAAAAAAAAAAAAGGAAAGCCAAAGGAGGACAAGGCCAGGAGAGTCAGGAACTTCCACCTGTCAGAATCATTAGGAAGCCACGGCGTTTCCGACCGACTTAGCACAAAGACGTCCCTGACACAACAGGCCCTCTGGGCTTAGAAGATCAAGGTAGTATTGGGTGCGCGGAAGGATGATGTCGATGGAGAAGTACAGACGACTGCATAATGAGTTTCGCTTCAGCAGTTACAAAAAACGTCAAAAATTTAGTGGACCTTCACAACACAGCTTGATCGTATGTGAAGCTCCATTGCCTCAAAAATCTAAAATAACCTATTACCTCTGGTATACATAGTTCTATTAATTATAAAAATATTAATGTGAGTGGTATAACAATAAAAACCTCCCATATTAAAACACATTTTGCTATAAAGTGAGTGTATTCCCATAGGTGAGCAACAATGCCTATTAATACCATGATAGAATGGAAAATGGGTAGAGATGGAAGGAGAGAGGAACGGGATTTTTTGAGTCGAGAACAAAACTTGTTTTTGAGATTCTTTCCATTAGACACACTCAGGGAAATCCCCTGAAGGATGCTCTCATTTGGACACATGGTAATGGCTGCTGGCTCTCTCTGTCGCTCTTTCTCTCTTTCTTTCTCCCTCCCTCTCTCTCGCTCTCCTTCACACACACACACACACAAGCACGCAGCTGCAGACAGAATGGCCCTGCCAGATGAACCATTTCCCAGAAGGCTTAGGGAGTGAAGCGCCAGGCACGGTGCATTAGGCCGAGCAGGAGTCTAACTGCAGGACATTGTTCAGACCAGAAACAAATTAATGGACAGGGCCTGAAACATGTGCCACCATTCCTGATCAGATGGTAATTTCATGCAAGAGGTCTGCGGTGAGAGAGAAAGCGAGAGACAGAGAGAGAAAGAGAGAGAGAGAAGATCACTTGGCAAAGAGGGGGCATCCTGGATCCCTGACTGATTAAGCTGGAGTTGAGTGGAGAAAAATTAACTGACTGAAATTAATCAGCTGCAGTAATTCTCCAAATGCAGTGCACAATACAGATGGTTAAAGCAATTAATGGAAGGTGAAAAACGCCTGGAGACAAGTCTCTTTTCATTATTTTTATAGTGGAAGAGCTCAAGACATCTTCGTCCTTCTTCTGGGAAGTCGGTTGCTCAATGTTTGGCCCATCCACTGGACTGTATAATGTGACTTGTCACAGATGTTTGGTGCACAGCAGAGGTTTCGTATTATAGCACTAAATAATCTGGCACAATATACTGTGCTTTTTTGGAAGGGGTTACGGCCTCAAACATAACAGGGCGTATTAATTAACTTGTGCGAAATCATAAGCTTTGCCTAAGTACCTCATGTCGACGAAAAAAAAGTACAAGAGGAGCTGACTTTCCAGAGCGCTTGGGCCAGCCGTGTCTAAAAATAGCTGTGACGGACCTCCAAAGCAAACAAACCATTAAACGTTCCTATCTCTCTCATGGGACGCATCAGGCCTAAACACCAGCGAGGTGTTGACATCTGTGTGTTTTATATGCATGACTCCTAATGTAAAATATAACACTATTCCCGAAAATCACCCTCACAACACACGCACAGACACACAGAAACACACACACCACAGGGCCCTGTCCCAGAAGAGACAAAATGAACGGCCTTAATTAAAGTTATAAACTTCCCTAAGCACTGTAAAAGTGTACAGTACAGGTCAGATTACTATTAGGTGGAAAATGACCAGCAAGCTCTGGAGCCCATCAAGCCCTCATGTAGCTCACGTCGACTGAGAACACGACCAACACCACAGCAAACACGACACAAAGCCAGCCTTACAAGTCATGATTCATGTATCTCAGCACAGCAAGCCAGCGACTGAGAATGCTTTAATCCGAATGGATTTTTCAGATTTTTTTTTTGTTTTGTTCCCTGTCAGATCTGGCCCTAATCTGACAAGGATTCATTGGAGGACCAACTGGAAACGCGGCCAACAGCAGAGCAGAGGCAAACAGAAAGTTAGCCTCTTTGTTTGCACTCTGGGGTGTAGAACATGAGTGAGGAGTGCATTGCAAGGCCAGACGTAGAGCATCTGTCTGTGTGTGTTTTATTCCGGAGTGAGTTTCACCGCTGGTGGAATGGTTGCAGACTGATAACCTGTGTCTTCCTGGAAGTGCCCAGGGAAGCGCGGACGCAGACAGGCAGAGTGATGGGATGGCGGCGCGGTTGCGACGCATCGCCGTGGAGACTTGTGTTTCCCATCTGCCCTGATTGGACCAATGGGAGTGCTTCCCTCTCTCCCTACTTCTCTTTCTAAATCACTGCTTTTGCCTTCGCTTTTTACGATTTGCATTTGTCAGCTGCAAAGTGGTTGGGGCTTTTTTTTTTTTTGCTCTTTCTCATTTTTTGTGGCAGTCTCTGTGTGTGGGTGTGTGTGTGTGCGTGTATGCAACATGGGTGTGTGCTTGTATTGTGTCAGTGTATTTTCTGTGTGTATCCATAGAATGTGTGTGTGTATGTGTCTGTCGAAGAGAGAGAAAGAGAGAGTCAGAGAGAGAGGCAGCTGCTGCTGGATCCCCTCCAGAGTGACGTGCAGTGCCTGCTAGAACATAATCAAACCCCAGCAGCTCCTATCCAAAGGAAATGATTCGTTTATGGAGGCTCTAATTACAGGTAATGAAACAGCTGGTTGAGGGCTCCAAGTCAGACAGCACAAGAGGAACAGCTGCTTACAGGGCAGAAAAAGGGTGGAGACAATATGCACATGCATACACACACACACACACACACACACACACACACATGCACACTCCGAGGTCCAGATGTGCATATGTACACAGACTATAGGTGTACATATGGATTATGGAATCACGTACCAACAAATATTGAAGGGGCTGGTCATCTTTGAGCATGCTCAGACACTGACATCACCAGAGAGTCTTTGATGCACACATGCAAACAGCTTGTGTCTTGCACACAAACAGTACATACATCCTTGCATCAGACACAAACACTCTTCTATGTATGTATACAGTTGAGTGTGTGGTCTTTCAAAGCTACAACCACCACAACACACATACACACATGGACATAAACAAACACACATGCACACACACAGACAGACAGACAGAAACACAGACAGACACACACACACACACACACACAGTCAGAAGAGTGAGTTTCTTTTTGGTAGAAATATACTCATAAATGGGAGAGACAAGCACAAACACACATGCACAGCACATGCACACACTCATTCACACTTACACACTTATACACATACTGCAAGGACAGAGTCTTTAATCTTAAACAAAACAAACAGACATACACACACGCACAAGAAAATTGCTTTGATGGGAAAATATTGATGCGAACTAGATACCCAGAGCAGAGAGCGAGCGAGATGTTGATGTGCACATAGAGAAAAGAAGCACACATGGCTAAATGAAACACACACATGGGTAATTCACACATGCATCTACGGGTACAGTTTTAGACCAGGCTTCTCAGACATGGGCTTTATCTGGGTAGAGCATACCTTAAGGCAAGGATTTCTGCTCTGCATTCCAAGCTGTGCTCCCTCATTAAGAAACTGGACTAATACAGACAAAAAAAAAAATCTGTCTGAACACACACACATTTATTAAATGAGCAGAATAAAAGCCCCAGGATAAAGGGACCATGTGATTGGCTAATTACCTGGTGCGGGAACAGTGTGTGAGTGCTTGGTGGTGGTGGTGGTGGTGGTGGTGGTGTGGGAGGGTAATGGCCTTGAAAATATCCATGTATGTATGTGTGTGTGTGTGTGTTTGTGAATGTGTGGATTTGTGCATGAGGCAATGTACCCAGCGAGAGCCAAGACGGAGCGTGACATGGGACATTTAGGAGGACGGGAGACAGATCTAAGCTGAGCGCTGACAGCGACACTGAGACACCGCAGCAGCACCAGCGGTTTAATGATTGCAGGTTCGTGTCCTCATCTCCCCTCTTTTTAACTCCATGTCTCCCCTCCACCTCCTCCTCATCCTCCCTCGAGGTCACTTTTCTTTTTCTCTCTCTCTTTCTCTCCCTACCTTTATCGTCGTGGCTAGCCGCGGGTCTCTTTCCCTGCAGCTCCTGCTTTCTTTCCGTCTACTCTACCTTTGCAGTCTCTCGAGGGCAAGGGATTATCGTTGGCGGTTTAATTTTCGCACTCGTTGCCAGTTTGAGCGCTGCCCCCCGCCTTCCCTCTTCTCTCCTGAGCCGTCACACCATTAAAAACCAGCCTCAGCCTGGCTTTGGCCAGGTTTCAACCAGCTGATGTCACCTGCCACCCAGCTCTCTGGGACCCACAATCCCTTGCTCCCAGCGGCATCCGCTACAGCGCCTGTTCTGTACCGTCTCCATCTCTCTCTCTCTCTCTTCTTTGTCATTTCTCTCTCTCTTGCTCCCTCCCTCTTCGCCATATCTCTCTCTCTCTCTCACTCTCTTCCTCGATCCCTGAGTATATTATCAACTGCCAAGCCGCTTAGGCTATCTGCTGCCATTGACTTCATTTAGGTGCAAATCGACCAGTGACTGAGCCAGCCCGACTGACCTCAATAAAAGGCAATGTGCTCCGCTCTCTTTATGCTTATTTAAACAACAAATCCCACATGAACACAGCGCGAAATCGCATCTGTGTGTGTGTGTGTGTGTGTGTGAGCAGCCAGACTGCAAGGCTACACCAGGAGTGAAATTTGACACTAGCTCTATAATCCTCTCAAGTACAACAGACAGATGACAGACAATAGACAACGCCAACAATAATGCACAATTCAACCAAAAGACTGGCCTTTCAAGCCATTGTTTTTCTAATCTGAAATGTGTGTCTGTGAGGCTAAAAATACACAGACAGGGAAGGGTTACACCAACTATGTTTCCAAAAGCTTCAGTACCTTAGGCCTTATATTAGAAATATAAAAAATAAACACTAATTTGTTTTCTCTTCAATCACAGTCATTTTCACTTGGACATTCTTAGTCTGTAACAGTTCTGGGACAACATGCTTTATGAATGGAGGTGAGCCACATTGTCCCAAAATTCAGTTAAAAGTCGCACACTGTCAAATGAGGCACTTTAGATAGAAAAACCTGTCCCTTCCTCCAAAAAAAAAAGAAAAAGTGAAGGGATTAGAAGAAATAGCCAGCCCTTAGCAACCGCATCCTTAAATCGCCTTTCTGGCATGCCACTTGGATAGGTCATTAAATGATTACTTTCTCCCTTCTTTCTCCCTCTCTCTCTGTGTCTCTCTCTCCATCCACCCTCCTTAGGCGCTCTCTTTCCAGAAACAGATTTGTCAGAGCATTTTGTGAGAGCGTTTTAAAAAAAGCCCAGAAAACTGCCTAATCAAGTTATCTGTCTCAGAAGTAATGGTCCCGGTCAAAGCATTCGTGTTTATCCACAGGACAAGGCAGTACAAGACTGACGAGGGCGGAAAAGCATGAAAAATAACCGAGGGAGAGAGAGAGACTGAGAGAGAGAGAAAGAGGGAGACAGGAAAGGAGGACAATGATGCAGAATGAGAAAGAGAGAGAGAGAGAAAGTAGGGTGGGGGTGGGGGGTGGAAGGGTGAATCTCCTCTTGCATTATTCATGAGGAGCATCAGACTTAAGGAGAAAATAAAAGCTCTCTCTTTTCCTCTTGCTCTCCCTCTTTCTCTTCTCTCTCCAAAACTCGGGAACGTGCCATGGGGCTGAGAGAATGACTTCAGTCGCCCTTTCGCTTTAGCCGTCTTATCTAATCTCCTCTTCTTTTCTTCTTCGCGTCTCCCTCCCTCTCTCCCTTCCTCCCTCCCTCCCTCCTCTGTCTCTTTCACCCTTTTGTTTTTGCCACCCAGGCTGCCTGGAGAAAGACATACGCAGGCGGGTGACTAATGCGTCCCTCGACTACTTTTGTCTTGGCGGCATGAGGCGCGTGGGGTGGAGATGGCGATGCGAGTTGGGGGTATGAGTGTGAGTTTGGGTGGAGGATGAGAAGAGGATGAGAGAGGGAAGAGGGAGGACTGAAAGGAGGAGAGGGAGAACAGAGGAGGACGGAGTGGGGGTGGAGGAGAGAGAGAAAGAGATTTTCTGCCAAGGGGGACACAGCTGCCTCACCTGAAAACAACAGCAGGAAGGATGAGCTCCCACCTGCTGTGTCACTCACAACCAGCACAGCCACAGATGGCGCTGCCATACCCATCCTCACCACCAACCAACACTATCCAACACCACCTTCCACCCCACCCTACACCTATACCACCACCACCACCACCCTCCAACCACGCCACCACAGCCCCCACCACCACAACCACCACCCTCCACTATCCAACCCTACTGTATATCTACAGTACAGCTCTACCACCACCACCCTCCACCACCCTCCACCATCCAACCACGCCACCCTACACACCCCAACCCCACCTGTCTACAACGCTCCATGCAGCAAACACCAGCACAGTGTGGGCATCTGTACGTTATTGCATCTTCATCCTTTTGACTGGCAGCTCATTCGGGGCCACATATTTGAGTCTCAGTTTCAGGTCATAACTCAGGGGCACAATGCTGGTACTTTTACCCGCCGTGACACGCGGACACACAGACTCACAACCCGCACACACACTTTCTCCATTTCCTCTTTTATTGCAAAACATAAAGATTCTCTTGACCCCACTTGAAAATGTCAGACTAAGGAAAACACACAAGAGCTATAGCACTTAAAGTTCCACTTTTTTGTCATTTTTCCATTAAAAGGGCAATTTAATCACAGTCCAAACACACACGTACACACACAGCACACACTTTAGAAAGCTATAAAATGTGTGTTTTGCCAGTGGATTCTCTAGACAACCCTGACTGCCAGAACTAAACTGTTATAAATGTGGCACCTGTGGTCTTAACACGGCGGGTCTGAGGAGAGGCAATAAAAGTCAGGGACAGGTGCCTACATTACCCCTCACACACACACACACACACTACCACCACCACTCCCCTGTACCCCCCAAAAAGCCCCCTCTGGCCCATAGATTCCCCTCAGTGGTAGTGCTCCCTCACAGTGAATGCACCGCTGGAGCTCTGAAAGCTGATGAAAGCAGACGTGGACTTTGCTTGACTCCAAAAAAAAAAACATGGCCTCTCTAAGTGCTTTTCATTTCCTCCCGCTCCCCTGTCTCTCTGGCGCCATCGCTCTCTGTGTCTCTGTCTCTCTCTTATTCTCTCTCAGCCTGTGCTGAGAGTGTTTTCTAGTCACTGCATTAACCCAGGAGACAGTCTTCTCTCTCTCTCTTTCTTTTTCTCTCTCTCTCTTCTCTCGCCCCAATTCTTGGAGTTGACTGGCTACCCCCTGCTGCTCTGTCTCTCTCCCCAGATGACTCGACATTCTAGTGCTGGCGTTAGCATTAGGGCCTTCGACTGTTAGCGTTCGCCGCTAGCTCTAGCTCTGCCACTCAGGCCTGGCCGTGAGCTCCGCTGGGGGGAATTTGCGCGCCGGTACGCTCCTGGCCGGCCTCTGGATGACCCCGGCAGGCTGCGCGGGAGAGCGCCGGGGGCCCGCGTCGGCTGTCGTGTCCACGGACGGGGCTTTCTTCAGAGCCCTCTGCTTGGCGCTGGCGCTCAGGGGAGTGGTGGGCCGCTTGCCACTGGCTCCTTTATCTGACCCCACGCTGCTCCTGCGTCCAAAAGAACGCTCCCGCTTGTGTCTGTCTGATGTGGAAGAGCTACTGTCTTGTTGTTCTAAGCTACAGTTGCCTTGCTGTTCTACGCTTCCCTCCTGATGTTTCAACAAACTGGCTGAGAGTTCTAGATTATGTTGGAGTTCGAAGCTCCTCTCTTGACCCTCCAAACCAGTCTCCTGCTCCTGTTCTCGACCGCTCCCAATTTGTGCCTGATCCCCAGAACTCCTCCTTTGCACCTCTCCACTCCTCCCAAGCCCATCAGACCCCCTCCTAGATCCTTCAGACCCCCTGCCTGGCCCTTGGGAGCCCCTGGCCTGCCGCTCTCCTGCCCTCCTCTCCTGCCTCTCCAGACTCAGGCAGCTCAGCAGCTCCAGGGCCTCCTCCTGCTCCAGCTTCAGGGCCTCCAGACGTCCGGCCGCCAGCTCCCGCCGTTTGCCGCACTCCCCCAGCAGACGCTCCGCTTCCGCCAGGAACTCCTCGCCGTAGCGGGACAGCGCCTCCGCTCCTGCAGGACAACACAGCACAGCACAAAACATACGAGTCAAGACATGACATCGCAGAGCTGAAAAAATGACACAGCAAGGTTATTGGCATCAGTATTGCAGTGGCTGCTACTACAGTACACTGTCCAGCCATAACTTTTGATAACCACCTATGGATTGTCTACCAAATAATGGTATGGAATAGGGGTGCACCGATCCAATATTTGGATCGGATATCAGTCCCGATCCAGACAAAATATATGGATCGGTTATCGGCAAGTACTGCCGATCCACGGGGCCGATCCGTGTTCTTAGTTGATCTGCAATGCGTTACGTCACGCATCCATATCACGTGCACAGGACGCTGGTAAAGTTGAGCAAAGCAGCAGTTCAAAGATGGAGAGACGCAAGATTCAGTGATATGGAGGTATTTCACCCAAGCTACACCAACAAGTTCTACAGCTGCTTGTAACATATGCAAAGCT
>JAVQKI010438868.1:0-16761 GCA_036025975.1 Nematalosa erebi | reverse complement strand
ACCTCGTTTATCCAATTCATTCATTCATTCATTCACTGTAGTGGGACAGGCTATGCTCAGATAACACATGACATAATCTCTAGAAAATTATTTTGGAGAATCTCTATAGCTGGTTTTATACATCATCTCTATATGTACTCTATACTCTATATGTAGTCTATATGTATATGAACATAACGAGATCACCTCCTCTGTAGTTGGAGTCATTGGAGGGCTCTCCTTCAGTGAGGGAATGCACTCCAGCACATTATAACACAGGCCTGAGGGACATCCCTTTGAATAGTATGACCTGGAGATGACACACTTTTAGTGCTTGTAGCTCACTAAACCCACTCACCCTCTCTCCGTCTCTCTTGCTCTTTCTCTCAGCCTTTTTCTCATTTGCACACACACACACACACACACACACACACACTGTCTTTTGGACATTTGTAGTTCACAATCATAGTAGTAAAGCATATTTTTTCTCTGTAGATACGTACAAATGTGCACATTTCTCAGAGAGAGAGAGAGACAGATAGCGAGAGAGAGCTTAAGTGTTTTGACTGAAAAGAGATGCCAGTGTTCGAAATGGCATAATGAATTCCACCAAGATTAAGGACGACAAGTCAGTGAGCCAGTTGAAACACTCAGGATATCTCTTGGTGTCACAGAGAGCCATCTATATGTAACAGTTGAGGTATGTGTGAATACATGTGGGGCTGTCAAATTCATTTTGTTAATATATAGCTTTATGGAATGAATATGCATTACTTACGATGATTTTATATTATCAGATAGGCACAGATGCTCTGTGGATGCATAGTATTTTTTAATGCATATTACGTCTGATTTTGTTTTACAAGCATTTGTCTTAAACATTCGTCCCACAACAGTGTTCCCTTGCCTCCCTAAGCCCCAGGCCAGAAGAGCCAGTGGCCTCTTTCTTTCACATTTACCCAGCATTTACCATGGCTTCACATCTCTCCGCTGACACCAAGACCATTTGGATTGCCAGAGTCCTCATGGATTCCACAGCGTCTGTCACACATGATGCAGTGTTTGTACTCCATGTTTACCAGTCAGGCTTGAAGTGTTTTTGTAGGATATCTGCATGGATATCTGGAATGTTCTCTGTGCTCTCTGGTGGCATTGCTTTTTGGCTACATAGGCATAGATGTATAGGAATGTGGGATTTTTGGGGAGCGAGATCCCCTCTTCCCCTTCACCCACTACCCCCTACCCCCCACACTCTCTCCCCACCCCTGGGTCTTTTGTGCCGCTGATGACTAGTGTGGGAAAGTTTACACTGGCTACATCAGCACCTCGCTTCCCATAGAAGGAGCAGGGTGCTGGGCAGCCTCAGAGGGGAGAGAGTCGGCAGGGGGAGAGGGTGGATGAAGAGGCCTGAGGAGGGATGAATCAATGAGCCCAATGTCCACCCTTAACCTGAAGCCATGAATTTTAAAAGATTTGCCTGGCATGAACCATCTTCATTATTGGCTGGTTCATACTGGTTAAGTTCTCCAGGCTCTGGAGTGTACATCCAGCAAAGCCTACCCCATCTTCCACCACCCACCCGTACAACCAAGTCTTCCTTTCGCCTCCCCCCTAAGGTGGTCATTAAACACTCCAAAATGAACCAGAAATAACAACAGAATGGTAAGAAGCAGGCTTTCTGATGTGATGTCATAAACGCCTATGTTCCATGTTGTCTGGATATCCAGACATCTCCTGCAGTTAGCATGCAAACCAACTAGAGCTGTGCTAGCTGGTGCCACATTATATCACAAAGCAAGTGCACTGTGTGGATGTCCCCTGATACAGTCAAACGGTTACTGTCATGGATAGCATCATCAAATACACTAGGAATGACCATTGAAAATCTCCTCTATCTCTCCTTGTCAAATGTAGCCAGACACTGATATGCTTTGGGTTGAAGAGTGTTGGACATAGTTGAAGTGTCAAGTATGTCATTGTCTTCCACCCCACTGCACAGCCCAACCCTTCTCTGTTCCACTTAGTCCACCAGATTAGGCCACACACTACAGCATCAGTGGGACTTCCACAACTTTGGCTCGCTTAGCTTATGATTCAATACTACTGAAATACTGCGTGAAGAGTGAGTCGAAACCACCATGAGGTTTCTAGTGTTTATTTTATTTATTAGGAAGTTGTGGTGAGCAGTGGGAGTTCTGATTTCACTGAGCTGTATTCGTCCTCCAGAGCTCTAAGGCGCTGGCAGCTAATGTTGCTGCCTGGTTTGAGGCTGACTCTCCATGGTGTTCAGCAGAGAGGACCACCACGGTGCTGCAGCCTTCCATCCAGTGGGATCCAACTCACTCTGTGTTCTTAGCCAGCATGAGTCTTGGAAACCAACACACTGGATCTATAGGGAGCCGTCTGTGGCAGAATAATGAAAGTAAATTTGTCTCTGATGCATCTTTGCCTATGGGTCACTGCATGCTTCCAGTAAAATCACATCTCATTTTTACTTGATGGACAGTGTAATTAATATAGTAATATCGAGCCATGCAAGTACTATATGTGATGAAAATTTGTGGGGAAAAAAAAAACATTTAGAGCCACCCAGAATGGGCTTCCTTTTAAACAGGAAAGTTTGTATGCTGGTTCATGTCCTGTTGTATATTCCAGTTGTTTGAGCTCAGGAATACAGATTAAGTTGAAATTCATTAGACATTATATGAGCGGTCTGGGGTTTAACCAAAACCATTATTTGAGTCATCAGTAAGGTTAAATGGGTTCAGACTAACAAAAATATCTACATTTTGTGAAATGGGTTCCCAACACATTTAAAAATAAAATTGCAAAAAAAAAGAGATTCAATTAAGGGCTCAGCTGCGTAAATAAAATGACACATTTAACTTGAATTGACAAATGTATTGCTTTCCGTGAAATTGTTGACCTGACCCATAGACAATTTGGCACAGAATTAGCCTTATGTGTCAGTGACGTTTGACAAGTGAATAGTCCCCATTGTCACCAGTGCAGGATTTATTTTCAGGGTAACTGAACCACTTGGTATTCTCACAACTGTCTGTTTGCGTGAACTCCATGTGACAGGAAACTCCACCTACTGTCTTTTTTTCTTTTTTTTTTTTGAGACACATTGACTCACCCTGCCCTTACTGTATGACAGAACCAGGGTGTCACTTTAGGGTAGCAAGTCTGTGGTGAGCCATTAGGCTTGAACCAAGCTTAGATGCTGCAGTTGTGAAGACGTGAGCACATTCATCGATGTCTAGCAAGTACAAGTTAGATGTTCTGATGTTTGAAAGGAAGAGCAAATGCCAAATGTGTCTTTTGTCTTTTTCTCTTTAGTAACAAATTCTATTATTGCAGTTATTGCAGTTAAGCAGTTATTTTGTTCTGTTTAGTCTTTTGTGTTCACATTGTCAACATACCCATGGCTTTTCATAAAGAAAATTCATGTAAATGACCAGAAGTGAGAGATCAGAAATATGTTTTTGGTGGATGTTTAGTTTATACAGAAGTTATGGTTGAACTCGAGGTAATCTAAGCACAGCTTCTTAGAAGGTTGTGCAAGCATGTTACCCTGATGAAACACTTTGCATTGTCTTGTCCCCTGAGATGTGTCGTTGTGTCCCAGGGGTAGCAGGTTGGGTGGGGAGGGTGTCCCAGTGATGCATTTCAGTAAAGTGACAGTTTGATTTAGGCATTCAACACACTGCTGTGAGTCCATAGCCTGGTGGACCACACTCTTTAACTGTAAACCTGTTGGTTGTGTTTCTAATTTCTGTTCGCCTATTGGATGCTAAACAATCTAGTTGAGGAAACTGAAGCCTTTGGAGAGTACCTCGACTCGTTCTGTAGCAAAATGCAGTATTGAGCAGAGGTACCTGTTGGTGCTAGTCTGCCTAGTGAGTCCATGTTTCTGTGGACAAACGTTTCTGAAAAAACTTTCACTTTGAGATAAATTAGAAATGAGAAATCCTTGCATCTCTCAGCCCTGTTCCCTTCTTAGAGATGGCGATGCTCTTTTCTTAGTTCAGTATGGTTACATTGGTTTGACCCTGAAAGTCAAGCAGAGTGTCACGAGAGCTGTGAACTTCAACTAAACCAAAGGATGTTCTCTTAGAGAAGTGTTGGTAATAGTGTGGTTATATTCAGTTTGATTAGTGTGATGTTAGATGGCTTCTAACCCCTGTATTTCCCTCAGTAGCATAAAATATGATCCTGGATCCTGGGTTGTGGGAGGTGTGGGTTTTTCAAAAGAGGTTGCGAGACTTCAGGTGGCTTAACTGCCGGCTGTGTTGCATTTTAATGCATGTTGTGCTTTGTATCATGTGGACAATGTTAAAATGTTTGAAAGTAAAGATTTTCACATGCAATTAGTTAATTGAACCTTACACTACATTTTGAAATATTGTGTTGATATTGAGTTTCCTCTGAGCTACAATGTTAAAATGAAGAACGAAAAAAAAAAAAGAGCAGTAGAATCTGAATTGCTTGGGAGTTATGTCTTTTATTTTATATGTGAGTCTTTAGTCAGTAAGGGAGACCGATTTGTGGAAGAGTAGTTGTTTACATGTAGAACTGTAGGACATGCCATGTGCTGCTCAGCCATTGTTATAACAATGTCACAGACTGAGCCTGGTCCTTCCCTTTTATAAAGGCTCTAGGTTATCACATTGCATTCATGTGATTTGCATGCATTTGCTTACTGAACCAGAAGTAATTGTGACTCATTGGTTGGGGCATTTGTTTTGTGTTTTTTTATTGTCACCTATTGTGCAGTTTGAAGATTCTTCCTCTTGATTTGTAGGTGAAAATCACACTTTGATTCAGCTCACATTTTCAGGGTGAAAATCACATCTGTGTGTTTAAAAGTCTGTGCATTTGAAGGAAATCGATCCATGTAAATGTGAATGACTGAGCACAGAGACCGCTACACACGGCATCCTTCTCTAAAACCATGCAGCACCATTAAAAGTAATAAGGAGACCCTTGAGTTGTTAACACACTCACTTAATTTCTCCTTAGTCTGTATGTGGTGGCAAACCCCTTAATTATTCCCTTATCCACTCTGAAACCTACTTAATATTCCATTTAGAAATTCCCTCAAGAAATAAAGAGTCTCTGCGATCGTGACAAGGCTAGTTTTAAAAGCAGATTTATGTGTTTAAGCAGGGGAGCACCTCACAGCTGGAGCGAGGCGAGGCTAAGCCGCTCACCGGAGACCACATGACAAGAGGGCTGACCCTGACAGGCAGACAGACAGACAGACAGACTCCCTGACAAACCCTGTGCTGGTTTGCAGGGGAGGGGGCAACAAACTCGTGACCCAGCCAAGGGATGGGGTGTGGGGTGAGAGTTACGGGAATGAACCTCTGCATTGTTAGACTTGACTAGACATTGTTCTTTTGGTGTGGGACCATGTAGTTTTTTGTGGAGAGTTTCTTGTTTTATAATGTAATGATATAACTTCTGTGCTGAAAAATGAATTTACTTCAACCCCCCGACTTCCCCCTGCCCGCCCGCCCTGACCTTCTGCTTCCCTCTTGTCCCATTGGTGGCTACACCCTGCTTCCCACAATTGATGAGAAATCAATATTACCCCAGTTATACATGTATCAGGTTTGTCAAGGCTGTGTCTACTTCAGAAACATCCACTGTGTTCAATCCTAGATTTGAGTCTGTTCAAGCCATAATTTCATTCTCCACACTCAAGACACTAGAAGCCTCTGAGATTCTTCTTTTCATCTGTGGTCCTGCCACTCTAAGATGGTGGATGACCTTTAAAAGCAAACCTTAAGCTCGGCACTTCCATCCTTTCACCCGGTGGAGCTTCACTTCCATTCATTCACCTTGATGTGGAGTTTCAATTCCATTCATTCACCCTGATGTGGAGTTTCACTTCCATCCATTCACCCTGATTTGCCTGGGCGTGGTCATAACACAAGAGTAGACAGCAGAATCTGTGTGTATTGATATTCTCTATGTTATCATGTCTTCAGTTTCTTTTTGTAACATGTCTTTCTTTCTTTCTGTGTAAAGTACATTGAGCTGCCTTGTGTATGAAATACACTATGCTATATAAATCTTGCCTTGCTTTGCCTAGCTGTCTGTCACCAGCGAACTGGAATAAAGTCCTTAAAAGGAAGGAGTGTTTGTGTGTGTGTTTGTGTGTGTGTTGGGTAACCTCCTCTGCCCTCTCAGTGGAGTCAGGATATGAAGGTTACCTCTACGTACTGTATGCCAGTGCAGTGAACATCATTTTAGTTTTCCTTGATATGTTTGTGTGATGCATGTTCGTTATGCCGAAGCTTTGACCAGTATCTTTGAAGTTATCTCTGAACGCTTTTGTCTGTGTTATTTTGGGTCGTGAAATAGCTCAGTGTTACCTCAGGTTCCTGTTTTGGTTATGTTCTGTGAAGATGCTTTTGTGTAGCTCTCTTCCGTCTTTTGGTGTGTGTGTGTGTGTGGACCATTACAGTTAGCGGACTGTGTCTGCCAGACAGTGAAAGTTTGTGTAGGAGATGATTTCTGAAGGGCATTTTCTGCCACCACTTCCTCAGAGGGTCAGTTAAGACCAGCGGATGTCATCTGGGGAAGGAAGTGTGTGTCGGCTAAAGCCAACACAGGTGGCAAATGCTCTGATGAAATTTTGTTGTGAAGAAATTAACAAGTTGGCAGTGTTCAGATGTTTTTACTCGTAATTCATTGTTGAATTGTCTGTGTTTGTATCTCTTTCTCTGTGATTTATGCACAGTGCATGTGCTATGTGTGTGGATTCAGTTCTGTATCTGATTGCAGTTACTGCATTAGTGCCTTTGCCATATGTGACCGCAAATCTAGCTTTATGGTACACTTTGTATGTGTATATCTGCTCCTCATGTTTGTGGGTGTGTGTTTATGTTTCCTAGTCAAGTATGCACTGAGTTACAAGAAAGGTTCTGGAAGGCTGTGTCCAAGCCCTTGATTTTATGCTTTCAGGATATTGAAAGTTTTGTGTGGAGAGCCTGGAATGCAAGAGATGGTCAGCTGCTGCCTACTCTGTGTTTGATCCTAATGTAGGTCTACCTGTGAATTGAAGTGAAACATTTTAATAAGACCAAATGGTCCAGTAGGAGCACAGGTTGTGAGGATCACTTTTCATGGGGCAGATTTTGTTGAATTCACAATAATTCAGATTGCAGCTAGCAGTACTCAGCCTGCTAAGCGTTTTTTTTTTTTTTTTCTGCTCTCTCCACTGTCAGCTTGCTGAGTCACAGGGTATTTATTTGTCTCAGAAAAAAACAACAACAAAAAAAAACATCCCCTAATGGACATCTTTTATACTCTTTTGGTCTTTCCATTTTTCTATCACCCCTCCTCTTTTCGTCCCTGCCTCCCCTTCTTTCTCTCTCTCTCTCTCTCTCTCTCTCTCTCTCTTTCTCTCTCTTTCTCTCTCTCTTTCAAATGTACAGACTGGGCTGCCTTGTGAGTGAACCTGCGTCGCCATGACAACCCACGTGACCCTGGAGGATGCGCTGTCCAACGTGGACCTGCTGGAGGAGCTGCCCCTCCCCGACCAGCAGCCATGCATCGAGCCCCCACCTTCCTCCATCATGTACCAGGTACTGCATCCACTCCTCACGCTACGCTAACGATGCTGGTGTGCAGCGTAGGAACAAGTCCATATGCTATCTCAATCACTGCAGGAAATTCCATCTCTGCGTTTTACACATATCTGATTTGGCCCAGTGACACACACACACACACACACACACATACACACAGTGTGTGAGTGCACAATAACCCAGAGCAGTGGGCAGTCTGATGCTGTGGCAGTGCCTGAGGAGCAGTGAGGGGTTTAGGGGCCTCGCTCAAGGGCACCTCAGTTGTGAATGTGGACATTAGAAAACCGGATCGATCGGGCCGCTGTTTGGGGAGCACGTGTGATCTCAATGTGTGAAATGTTTTAAAGATATGGCTGTGAATGATAAGTGTGTGAAGTGTTTGACACTTAGGAGCTTGAAACGGGGTTAGTGTTTGCAGAATCTGAGAACTGTGGAGGCCAAAGCCCTATTTTTTTTTTTTTTCATTACTGTCCTATCAAGGACCAATGACTAGCAGTATAATCCTTCCATAACTACCAGAGTCAATACTCTACATCTACTATTACTAAGCATGAGAAGCTGGCCAGCAAATTCTGCATAGCTGAAGAATTTTTGTAAAAATCAGCATACAAACTATAGGTTAATTTTCAGGAAATGACAGTAATAAGCTGTCGTGCTTGTTTTGAAGGTCCACATCCAAAAGTATAAATTGTCAGTTGCAATAGCAGAGCTGTCCTGCTTGATTCAATACACTTCACTTTACTGACAGTGAAGTAATGGAATCAATTGCAAAGTGGAATAGACAGCACTTTGCTCTGCCTTGGGTAACCTCTGTCTGCTTTCTGTTTGCTCAGTTCAACAGCAGTAATTTGCGATTGGATACAGTGAAGTCTTATAGCTCTCCTCCTGATCACAATTCTGGAACACTGTTATGTATGTTCACTGCTGGTTATCTCTGACATAACCAATACGCTTTAGTTTAGTCAAACTGTGAGCCACTTTTCAGCTGGCATGCTCATGGATTTATACATGGCCAATGGTATGGTCAAACGGTAGTGTATTTTATCCTCTAGAGAAAGTATGTTTTTTGGCTTTTTGCCTTTCTTGTTATAGGACAGTGAGGTGAGACAGGAGGTGGCCATGAGAGAGAGATGGAATGGTGTGAGGAAATGACATCAGCTCTGTAGCCGGCTGCTTCACAGCGGCCCCAGCCAAGAGGCTGTTTCAAGCAATACTAGTTATAACACCTCAGAACATCACAGAAACTATTTATGACAATCTCTGGAAATACTCATTTCAGAAACATTGCATGCAAACATACACATATAACCACACACATGCAAACACACGTGCACACACACAAACACATATGCACACACATGCGATTCTGCACTCACATGAACATTCACATCCAGTTTTCTTTTGACACGTATACATAATTTACATTACATTTGCAGGTGCTTTTATCCAAAGCGACATTCATTTGTCAACTATCAGTTACACTAGGGCCAGTCTTCCCTAGAGCAACATAGGGTTAAGTGCCTTGCTCAAGGGTGCGATGATCCCACCCTAACGCTACATATAAAACCCTTTGCACACACTCTTGTGCGGTGCACTTGTGCATCACACACGCCCCAGTCCAAATGTGCACCAGCCAGTGCTGCGCCTAACACACACCCATCACAAGTAGCTATCATACCTAACTTGTTCTTGCCTCAGAAAATACAGTGCTTGTACAGTATCACTGTCACCTTGCTTTGGTAAGGCCTACATTAAGAGTGGTCTAGACCAGACACAACCACCAGTCAAAAGTATGCAAAGAATTTCTAAATGGCAGCAAGACTACCAGAGCCATAAAGAAACAATCTCCCATCTAATCTAACGCTGAATGAAGAATGAATGTCATTTGCATCTAGGCATTTGTCTTAGCAAAACAGCCATGAATCTTATCTATCTAGTAGTTCAAATGCAACACACTGAAGAATTTGCATGACTGTGTTTGCCTGTAGTGACCTCTGTTGTCATTGTCGGAGTGACATTGACTTGCATGGATTTGCCCGGAGTCGTCATAGAGGCCTTAGGGCTGCTAGTCAGCCGGCTAGATGAATCCGCATTCATAAGCATATTCATGTGAAGGCGGCACAGAGTCAGCAAGGGCCCTAAAGAGGGTGTGGAAGGAGGAGACAAGTAAGCACAGAGTCAGCAAGGGCCCTAAAGAGGGTGAGGAAGGAGGAGACAAGTAAACACAGAGTCAGCAAGGGCCCTAAAGAGGGTGAGGAAGGAGAAGACAAGTAAACACAGAGTCAGCAAGGGCCCTAAAGAGGGTGAGGAAGGAGGAGACAAGTAAACACAGTGTCAGCAAGGGCCCTAAAGAGGGTCTGGAAGGAGGAGCCTAGTAAACACAGTGTCAGCAAGGGCCCTAAAGAGGGTGTGGAAGGAGACGATAAGTAAACACAGTGTCAGCAAGGGCCCCAAAGAGGGTGTGGAAAAAGGAGACAGGTTTGCTTAGGTTTATTGGAATTGCCTTGCGTCATTAGCTAAAAACAGCCTGTCTTTATTTCTCCATTCTTTGTTTGTCTATTTATTTTTCAACTTTGTGTGCCGTGTCTAAAACTGTCTCAAAAGCCCTCATGCCTGTGCTGCTGCTGCTTCTACTGCTGGAAATGGGAAAAGTGTTCGGTCTCAGTCTCAGCACACCCGGTGCAGTGCTGACTGATCAGTTTATGTTTCATCTCCGCTTTAAAGCGCTGTTGAATTTTTAAAAAATGTTTTCACTGGACTGCAGGGGCAGATTCCTTCCATGGAGATCCCTTTCCAAGCTGCTCTCATGTGGAAAGCATTTATTTAGAGTGTGTCATCCTCTAATGATGTTCATTTGTTCATAGCTGTCTAACCCTCTCTCATTCTCTCTCTCTCTCTTTCTTTCTTTCCTTCTTTGTTCCCTTCTCTCTCTCTTTCTCTCTCTTCTCTTCTCTCTCTCTTTCTCATTCTCCCTCTCACACCTCAAGGCCAACTTTGACACCAACTTCGAAGACAGAAATGCGTTTGTCACTGGGATCGCCCGCTACATCGAGCAGGCCACTGTGCACTCCAGCATGGTAAGAGGCTGAGCCACCGCAATGCCATGCCACATAACACCCCAGACAGAGTTGCATCATGGGAAATGGGCCGTGGGGGTCTCTGTAGAGTGAAGTTGTTTTAAACAAGCAAGTCTACTCAAAGCATAGAAAGAACCTTTCTTTTCCTTTTGGGAATAGGCAGAGCTTGTGTTTTTATACACACATTCTCTCTTACTCACACACAACACACACACACACACACACACACACACACACACATACATACATACACACACGCGCACGCACACAGACACACACATACAGAAATCATCATAGTCTTCATCAGTCTCAAGCTACTATGCACTTCTCTGTGAAATCCTCAGGAGACCCAGAGAGGCAGAGATGAGTTGGACAAACAGCTCACACAAAGATGGCCTTGTTGCTGTTGTTGGGTTTTTTTTTTAAACAGCCTTTGTGTCTCTTTCAGCCTTGGCTTGGATTTGTTTTTTTTTTTTTGTTTTGTTTTGTTTTTTAAGTGATGTGTGTTTTTTTGTGTGTGTGTCTGTGTGTGAGAGAGAGAGAGAGAATGAGAGTGAGAGTGTAAGGGGGAGGATGAGGCCTACAAAGTGCTGAATTGACCATTTAAATCCTCATCCCGATCTGTCGAATCTGAGAGACACTATGTGCTCTGACTGGCAAGTACAAGTGACGTCCCCCCTCCTTTTATTCCTATGCCACTGTGAAAACACAGCTATTTGTGTCACTTCCCTAAACCTCACGTGGCAGTTTACTCCCTCAGTGATGTTTTATACTGAGGCTGGTTTGGCTGAGGGTAGATGGTATTTATATGCACAAATAGGAAGGTGAACAGAAGTGTGATTTTTTTTTTTTTATATATCTTTAACCAGCAAGATTTCTTTCTATTCAAAGCGTGTTGACCAGACCACTAGTGCTAAAAAGATTATGAGATTCTGTGTCACCGTGTGCACTTCATTTATGTTTATGACTGTTGTCATGAAGTGTCATTCAGTTTTGGTAGTGTCTGCACCCCAAACAGGGTCAACTTTACGCTACAAAAACCCAATGACACTTAGTGACAACAGTCAAACAATCAAAAGTGTTGTTAATGTTCATTAAACGTGTCATGTCAGGCACTTGTGTCACTCCTATGGAGACATATTCAAAGAAAGTGTTACCCATAGTTGCTGTACCTCTTCTGCTAAATGATAACAATTGCAAACTGTCTCTCTTGCGGAAGGAAGAGGCACCCAATAGACTTCTTTTATTCCTTCTCTCCATGTTTGTTTCCTCTAATTCTCTCTCACTACCCCTGCCCCCTCTCTCTCTCTCTTTCTGTCTGTTTCTCTTCCTCTTCAGAATGAGATGCTGGAGGAGGGGCATGAGTATGCAGTCATGCTGTACACCTGGAGGAGTTGCTCCAGAGCCATTCCTCAGGTAAACACACACACACACACACACACACACACACACACACACACTCTTACATCTCATGTGCATCTGTGTCTATGCAGACATCGTGTTGGGTTTCATTTGTGTCCAAATACTTTAAGTAATGTTCTATCTAATCAAGGTTCTATCGAACTGAGCTTGTATTTAGTATTGTTATGCGCATATACAGTCATTGGGTAGAACAGCTAGTTCTCATTGTTTGTTGTTAGCAATATAAATTGATTAATACGTGACAATTCATGGAATAATTCCAGTTAAGCCAATTCCCGACCTTTTCCAGTGTATTTCACAGCATTCCTCACATACAGTAGTGCTACACACATACACACACATATACACACACACACACACACACACACACACACACACACACAGATACACACAGATACAGTACACACATAAAGCACATGTGAGCGTGCTGGACAGGGGTACAGCTGGCATAAACATAATGTGTGTCTTTGTGGCACAACCTGTGTCTCAGTCTCAGAACCTGTTTTCTATGTTCACACATTAAGTGTTCTACATGTTCGTTCCTCTTTTTTCAGATACATTGTGTCCAATTATTATTATTATTTATTTTTTTTTTTTTTTCATTTTTCCATTGTCACTGCCTGCCAGCTATTTTATCCATGTTAACACCTGTCACAGATGGTTTTATTATAACACACTGAAAAACAAATAGGTCAAGTAGGTAAATGCATTGTCTGTGCAGAGGCTGTTTGAGAGTTGAGGCTCAGGCTTTTCACCTTCTGCAGTAGCAGTATTTCCCTATATGTGACACTGCCCCCTTGTGTTCTCTTAGGTGAAGTGCAACGAGCAGCCAAATCGGGTGGAGATCTACGAGAAGACGGTGGAGGTGCTGGAGCCTGAGGTCACCAAGCTCATGAAATTCATGTACTTCCAGGTCAGCAGGAAGCATCAGTAATGGAATTATGACCATTTTCCTCTTCATTTACTCGGCAGTCATTGTACCTCCATCTGCACATTATTTCCACATCTGAGACCACAGAGGATTTTCTTCTGAGAAATTTGAGAATTTTTCATCACAAACTGACCTGACTATTGTTTTCACAGTTTCACATGATGATCTCTCATAATTCTACCATTTAGGATTTAGGGCTTTAGTTTGCAAGCACACAGGAACATTAAGCACGAGACAAAGACTCTTATTACTTATGGTGGGAGGACTATCAGACATAGAGTTGACCTCTCACACCAAAAAACAGATTGGCAGACTGGTTAGAGTTTTCTGTCTCTTAAGTATTAAAGTGAGTGTGTGTTTGTGTTAATGTCTTTGTGTGTGTGTGTGTGTTTGTTTCCCCAGCGGAAGGCCATTGAGCGTTTCTGCAGTGAGGTGAAGCGTCTGTGCCACGCTGAGCGCAGGAAGGACTTTGTGTCAGAGGCCTACCTGCTCACCCTGGGCAAGTTCATCAACATGTTTGCTGTGCTGGATGAGCTCAAGAACATGAAGTGCAGTGTTAAGAATGACCACTCGGCCTATAAACGGTATGACGATACTGATGTTGGATGGATGTTGATGTTAATGATTGCTTTTTATTTTTTGTAATACATATGTATTAACCTGTCAATTTTCCCTTTAGAACATTCCATGCTTTTAAATCTACTGAAGGTTATATTCTTGTCAGAATAACTGCTTGGGACTTTCCGGAATGTTAAGCCTTATGCGGCAGAAATATTTTGACAGATTTGTATGACCACCAAAGCGGGAAAGCATTTGGTGCAGTTGTTTACACCTCACAGTCCTGCTGTCATCCTGCTGTCATCCTTCTCAGCTGTTGCTATAGTAACTGTGTGTGTGCGTGTGCGCTCGCGCATGTGTGTATGTCTGGATTAATTAAAATTTTTTTTTTTTTTTTCTGTTTTCTGACAGAGCTGCACAGTTTCTCAGAAAAATGGCCGACCCTCAGTCCATCCAGGAGTCCCAGAATCTCTCCATGTTCCTGGCCAATCATAATAGGATCACACAGGTGGGGAAACGCACACCTAGAATATACCACTTCATACAGAGAGTGCCAGTCTAACCTTACCCTAAATGTCGCTGGTCTCCCCCTCAGTGTCTACACCAGCAGCTGGAGGTGATTCCTGGCTACGAGGAGCTGCTGGCCGACATTGTTAACATCTGTGTGGACTACTACGAGAACAAGATGTACCTGACGCCCAGCGAGAAACACATGCTGCTCAAGGTACCTGGACCCCTTCAGATGCTGTTTAATAGAAGACAGATCACTTAAAAAATCCTCCATAGAAACGTATTACAGCAGTTCATAATGCAAAGAAGGCAGAGTTGTTACCTGGTTGCCCTGCCCTGCAATGAAAGCAGCCAGGCATGATTAACTGTTAGCATTTGGCCACCGAGTAAAGGGACCTGTCTTTATTCCCTGCCTCTCTCTCTCTCTCACTCTCTCTCTCTCTCTCTCTGTGCCTGTATGTCTGTTTCTATCTAGACCTCTGTCTCCTCTCATCTCTTGTCATGTGTCAGACTGTCATGTTGTAATTGCTGTGCAGAGACACTGCCGTTGCTTAGCATTCATTCTTTTTCAGGTCATGGGGTTCGGCCTTTACTTGATGGATGGGAATGTAAGCAACATCTACAAGCTGGACGCAAAGAAGAGGATAAATCTGGGCAAAATCGACAAGTTTTTTAAGGTGGGTTCCAGATATATTAATTGCTATCAAAACTCTACAAGTTATTTTCGTAACTGATGACAGATCTGTTGTGTTTTTAAAATCCTTTGCCGTCTGCTCTTTGACTCTTTCCTCCAGCTACAGGTGGTACCCCTGTTTGGTGACATGCAGATTGAACTCTCACGCTACATTGAAACCAGTGCCCACTACGAGGAGAACAAGTCCAAGTGAGTGTCAGCAGCAGCAACAATAATAACAACCACCACAACAACAACAAAATAATAGGCCAACAAAAACATACACTGCACACACTTTTATTCTGCAGAGTCAATAAGTCTGTGGAAGACCATGCATAATTTAGATTTGGCCTGATGAAATGTTTATTTCAAATCTGTTCCCAGACCTGCTCTGCAAAGGCTTACTGCAGAGGATACCATTTAATCAGAAAAACCCCTTACTTGCTGACTAGTCATTTCCTAACATCTCCAAACGCTCTCCCCTTCAGTCAAGACAGGCTTCTTACAGCATATTTGATTACTGACTGGAGTTTTCTTCTTGAGTGTCATGTTCTCTTTGTAAAATTTTCCCCTAAATAGCTCACTAAAGTGATTTATTTGAGTTATCTCCACGCCATGGCCCTAAACCTTTTTGAATAATGACCTGAAAAAGCAAAAAGGAAAGTGATGGAATTAAAGAAAAGACGAGTGATAGAATTAACTTTGAGTACACTCTCTTTCTCTCTCTCTTTCTTCTCCTCATGCTCTCCTAGGTGGACGTGCACTCAGAGTGGCATCAGTCCCCAGTACAACCTGTGTGAGCAGATGGGTCAGATCCGTGAAGACCACATCCGCTTCATCTCAGAGCTTGCGCGCTACAGCAACAGTGAGGTGGTGACGGGCTCGGGCCTGGACAGCCAGAAGTCGGACGAGGAGTACCGCGAACTCTTCGATCTGGCCCTCCGGGGCCTGCAGCTCCTCTCCAAGTGGAGCACGCACGTGATGGAAGTGGTGAGAAAGGGGGGATGAGGGAGAGACGGACAAAGACAGAGAGAAGGACGGGAAGAGTAAGAAAGGGAGAGAGAGAGAGGGCAATGATGGGAGAGAGCAGGGTGTGAAAAAGGGATAGTTGTGGTGGGTAAAGGAAGAGAAATAAAGGTGGGATGGGAATGGGAGAGAGGAAGGGAGAAAGAGAGTCTGATTAATAAAGTTTAGGGAAGCAACAGAGCATAAATGACCCCTTAGTCATCATCATGCCCCTTGCTGCACATCTGAACAGCTGAACACATCTTTATATCTCTCGTTTAAACTTCAGTTGAATACTTTGCTTGCAGAAGTACTTGCAGAGTTTTAGAATTTGGGATTACAAATTGTCATCAATGCCCCCTATTTGTGGTTGAGCGCCCCCTCTTTCTCTGTGGTTGAGCGCCCCCTCTCTCTCAGTACCCTCATCAGTGTCTGAATGTCCCCTGGGGGTCTACACCACCCCCGTGGGGAAACTGCACTACACTAGAGTGAAGGAGATAAGACACAGGTTACATTGCTGGGGAATTTTAATGACTAGTGGTGTTTGTTACCTCCCACTGATGCAGTTTTTATCTTGGGAACAGCGCTAGGCAACAGGGCGCAATCAGTCATCATGACACAAGCTGTTTACGTGTTGATTTGAAGGCACATTTATACGTTTGAATTCAAATAAAATAAGGGTACTGTTTATAGATACATGGTTGCTTTTATTTTGATACTTTGATTTTGATAAATGGTCTTGTGATAGACAGATAAACACACTTGTCGTTTCCACTAGTCACCCAGGTTATATGTTTGTGATGCGGGTCCGAAACACCACGAAAATGTAAGCTTTCTCAGCTCAAAGTTTCTTATTCTATTGCCAAAGTACACCCATTAGCAACCTTTGGCTTATCAGTTAGCTTGAGCTTGCTTTTATCTTTGCCAACAGTATTGTTGGCAAATCTTTCATAGCTTTCAATTAGTTAACTAGCTAGTCATAGACAAAACAAAAAGCCTCTT
>JAVQKI010438785.1:0-14189 GCA_036025975.1 Nematalosa erebi | reverse complement strand
AAAAAAAACCAAAAAAAAAAAAACCTGGAAGAAAGGAAAATCTGGGCAGCATTTCTTGTTCGACCATTTTTTTCTTTTGGTTTTAACGCACTTTCCATTTTCATAACAACCAAAGACTTTCCCAAGTGAGCGTCCAAAGAATACAGATATATATTTAGTTATATAAATATGTACGAACAAAATATACTAAAACTTGTAAAAACATTCTGCATTACAAAAACATTAATGCCAAAGGTAAGCTTATGTGTAAACTTCAATAACTTAAAATCAATTTAAGATAGTAAAATAAAGACAAAGGGAAAAAAAAGACTTTTCAAACATATTCAAGCCATAATCTCAGCACTGTTTCTCATCTTGGGCTTGACATTCACAGCAACGGCAAGGAGTGCACCGTAGAACAAATCAGAATTCACCAACAGTATAAATACTACAAATATCCATGTACAGTACCAATTCTTTTTCTACACAATAAGTTAGTGTCCAACTGTTTTACAATTATTTACAGAGTCTGTTAAATATGCTTTTTTTCTCTTTCCCACCACAAGTGGAGATGAAGTAAGTGAGGAGTGGACAAAATAACCATGGCCTTGGCAGTGAAGACTGTAGCAGTCAAACAGCACAATTATGGAGATGGAGAAACGGACACATTCATTAAGCAGCAACTGGAAGAAGGGTGAGGCCAGGGCCAAGCAAGCACAGTGAAGTTCGGGGAAGGTGGGGAGGGTGTTAGGGGAGAGGAGGCCATCCAGACCCATGCTAGGTCATCTGAGAACCATTGTGTAAACACCAGCACTTGAGCCATGCTCAGGACAACCTGCCCTCCATGGCCTTTATCGTTGTGGGTGTTTGCTAATCAACGTCGCTGAGATCACTGACAGGCTCGTCCTGCACTCGGCTCAGGTGGTTCATGGCCCTGCTGAACGCCACCTGCACGGCTTTCCGGACCGCAGATGTACGACCTTCCATCATTTTGATCTTGTCGATGGTCTTGTCCATACCTAGCGGAACCATCTTGGATCTAGGTAGCCATTGCCTGTGAAATGAATTTCAAACGCTTGCTGTTAAAAGAATCTCAGTAAGGGTGGACGTTTTCATCTTTGCCTCGAGAGGGAGCGCACTCTCAGCACGTCGGGGGCAACTACTGGGGGGTAGACGAATCAAACGTATGAGCGACGCCACTCACCAGCTGCGTTTGTTGTCGAAGAAGAGGACGAGGAAGAGTTTCTCTTCGGACTTGTACTGCATCTGCTCGCCGATCCTTAGCACGTCCAGAGGGGGCATTGGAATGGACACCCCGTTGTGCTGGCAACCCACTCGTGGCATGTGAGGGTCTATTATCTGGAGGAGGCATGTCATGGAGGTTACACACGTTTGGCTCGCCGCATACAAGGCTCGCCCAGCACGCAAACAACTTGTACTTGTCACAAACCGTGACATGGACATCTGAAGGCCTTGCCAATGTTGACAGGCTTCCCTTCTGTGCCTTCAAGGGTATAAAGGCTGACCTCTAGTGGTCAACACAGGATCTGGGATTCCCATCAGATTTTAGACTACAACTGACAAAACACTCCACACGGGAGAAATCAGGGTTGGTGTCTTACGTCAGGTTTCTCAAGTACAAGTTCACATTTAAGCAAACATGGTGAATAGGAATGTGAGTGGGGGCTACATTTGTGTGTGTGTGTCTCAGAGAGAGAGAGAGAGGGGTCCACTCGTGCAAAGTTCCACAAGAGGCAGCAAACTGGAGGGGCGAAAAATGAGATGGTCAGTCTGACACATGCACGCGTTCACACTCACCAAGGCAGGGTAGGAAGGATATCCGCTACATTTTGCCCAAACTAGTTTTAGAGGTTCCAGAACAACTGTTGCAGCACTAGCGGGCATCCAAATATTGCTGTTGCCAACTTCTATGGAAGCAGGAATAACGACAATCAAGTTATGTGGGGTTCACTGCAAACAGAGCAAAACACCTCCAAAGCCATGCTTATAGTGACAGAGCACCCTACCCAACCCAGCATCACAACACAACACAACACGTCACAGCACAACAATAATATAGAGCATACATCAAAACATGATGCTGACAACATACCAATTCAGTGCCAGAGAACAATATCAATGCAAATATTCTATGAAAATGTAAACAAATATGGAGACTGTTGTCCATTTATCATGAATTGTGTATAAGAAATGTTTCAGAATTCAGACTAAGTGACAGGCCAGTCAGTGTGAGCAAACATAAGGAAAGAACTGAAATCCAAGTGAGTTCACCCCCGAGTGCCTGTCAGTTAGCCCGAGTGAACGCTAATGCTGCAAACACATCCACAACCACATGCACTCCACTCCATGGAACTTGGCAGCTCCTCCACACGGGCAACTCACCAGCAGCAATCCTTGCAGCTTTGGCAAAGTTCCCGGTCTCAATGCAAGCGATCAGTTCGTTTTTGTCATCTACAGTATTCCTCCGCACCAGGGCTGGTTTCCCCTTCCCACATTTTGGAAGACTGAGGACGGAGCTGTTAACAACAAGGCAGAAAGTCTAGCTAGACTGACTGGAGACTCTTTATCAGGGCAGAGTGGTGGAGGAGTTGTGTGTTGCGAATGGCGCAGCGCCTACCTAGAGCTGCCCTGCACGCTGCTGCTGGACGACATGCTGGACTCAGACGCACATCTGCGGCGGGGCTCCAGCTGCCTGCTGGGACTCAGCTCTTTCTCCGGCTCCATGGAAAAGCCGTTGGACAGGCCTGCAGTAGTAAGACACAAGAAAGGTTTGTCAGTCACAAACAGCTGGCAAGTCTAATGTGTGCACAAGCTTTCCCAGTCATATGCCATTATGTCATCTTAGGTCTCTATGCAAAGACTGTAATAAATTTAATTAGGGCTGGGCAAAATTATTATTTTTTTATTGATGGATGTATTGACAATTTTTTCGATACATTGACTACTCTAACTATCAATTTTTCAATCCGATTCAACTTTGATCGAATTCGATTATCAACATATCTATATATCTATCTATGTAATACATGTCTGAAAGTGAGGACAAAGATTCAAAAGTTAGGCTATCTGCATATTTGTTGTCTGATCAGATAATAGGCCTACCATTGACAACTAATAGCCGATTGACTTTGTGTGACTGGAGATTAAGTAGCCTAATTTAACCATAACATAGTTGATGCAAGTGTTCCTGACAGATTTGATCGCTGTAATGTGAGAACATAGCACTTTGCAGTCTATCCTTTCATGTTTCAGCAGTTTCCCCTAGAAAAAGGCCTCCGAGCACTAAAAAAACAATACATCTGTAGTATAACGGTATCCGACACAGCTTAGTGCGTCCGTCTGTGCCAGCTGATGTTCACTGTTGCGGTCGGAATGCAAATGCACGGCCCGCGGAGATCGCCTTGTTTGCAATGCCACTTTGTAAAAACAGTGTTTGCTATTGTGTGAAGCAAGTGTCAGAAGTCCAGGCAAACGTCTAAAAATTAGGACATTAATTCTTTGTCCAGACAGAGAGCTGGAAAACCTTACTGTCCGGACAAACGGCCACCCTGCTGGTGCATGGCTGTCATGCTTAAACAAAAGGCCATTTCCAGCTTATAGAGACGACAAATGAAAGAATCACTTCCTTTTAAATTAAAGTTCTCCCACACCTTTGACGAACAAGTGCATTTCTTGCACTGTTGAAACTCTGGGCAGTCACTCGTTGATGCGACTCTCTGCTTTGGGTCCGGTGCGACGGCATTTATGTTTTACATCATCAATGACGTCGACGCATTTCCTCCGCCCTACATTTAATGCTGATGAGACCAATTCTATAGGTGCTTCATATAAGTTCCTAGTGTCATTCCAATACAAAATGATGACTGTACTATCCGTCGTCCCTCTCACCTGTGTCTAACCGTTTGACGGGGGACTCATCCTCCCCCTCACTGTCCCCGCTTGGGCTGTGGGCTCGTTTCCGGGGCTGCAGGAGAGTCTCCAGACGAGGAATGACCACCGACAGGAAGGTCTTGGTGCCAAGCTGTGGACAGGCGGCAGGGGCCTCCACGCCTCCTCGGCCAGACTTCTGAGGGCTCACGCTCTTGGACTTGCGAAAGAGCACTGCCGTGCGCCTGCTCACCGGGGCAGACGGCTCGGCGAGAGTGGAGGTGGCCACCACACTGACATCGCTGTCAGAGAGAAGGTGGTGGTCTTGTGAGTGTCCATTTAACGTCTCCTTGGGCACCGAGGTGCTGCTCTTGTCACGGTCAAACTTCACCCGCTTGGGGCACTTGTCAGGGCTGGAGTCAATGGGCTTTAGGGTAGGGGGTTCGGAGTTGCTTTCTGAGTTTGTGAGCAGAGGCAAGGTGTCCGAGGGTTCAAGTTTTGGGGGAAGAGACTTGTCACCTGAAAACAACAAAAAGCTTTGTCAGTGCCATGTGGAAGATCAAGCTGAGAAAATAACCACTCCGTCTAAAGACAGACAAGCAGAAATGTTCCTTGCATTTATAGCGATGGTTCGGTTTTATAACCATTCTGTTGAAACCTACCTTCTTCTGATGAGGCCATCTCAACTGCAGGCTTCTTTTCAGTGGGAGCTGGTAGCGTCTTCCTCAGACTCATCTCGTTCCGGATGTCGTTGATGGTCTTCTTGAGCAATTTGAGGCGCTTGCTGCGCGATGGGCTGCACTTCATGGCTGTGGTCAGGTCCAGCTTCTCCAGCAGTTCACGCAGCTGCTCCTCCAGGGACATGTGCTCACGGTTGGCTGGAGCCAACAGCCGGTCAACTGGAAGACAATGACCATTCATGAACAGAACCTACGCACATACGCATGCTCAAGAGCAGTCTGAAATACACAACTTGGATGAACTGGACCTCAAACAGAAAGGACTGCAATGTCCCTCCTGCAGAGAATGTCAAACAAGATATACTGAAACAATCCTGGACAATGAACTGTGTTTGCAAGTCTGTACATTGCTGTACATCAAAGTCACTGATTGGCTAAAGCTCAATGTATGCCCTAATCCTAAACCCTGAACCCTAGAAGTCTTTGAAAGGATCCCAAGCTAATAAGACGGTCTTATATTACTGACGTTGGCATCAGCAATATGCTGTAAACACTCAAAATGTTTTTTTTTTTTTTTTAAATCTTAGAAAATCCTTTGACTGATAAACTCCCATTGATTTTTACGTCTCATGCCTTCTGGGTAAAAATTGAATTGCCGGTCTGCGTCCGCTGCAAATTTGGAGTGCTGGCTCCTGCGGTGTCCAACTGATTTACAGTGCGCTCCAGTTAAAAGGGCAAAAGGCTGAAGAGTTCATTACACCATAATGTCCAACTCAAGCAGGTGACTGCACTTTTACCCCAAGAAGCACTGAGACGTAAATAACGTTAAACACAATCACCGTTTCCATGCTCTACAAATGAAGGGATTTTCTAAACGTCTCGAAAATGTTTTGAGTCAAACATAGCCAATGCCAACGTCGTTCTTTTAAGGCCAACACACCTTACCAGTCAGGGATTCTTTTAAAGCGATGGTTCGGAGTAATTCCAACCATAGCGCTGTTACACGAGCTTGATGAGTATTGTTGATAGCAAGGAAAGCAAACAAATTTAGAACAACATAGACAGGGTGGCGAACGCGATGCTTGCTTATTCAATGGTAGGCCTATAAGCTCATTTTCACTTTCCTTTTTCATGTTGGCTACCATTTACTTATCGTAAGTTGCCGGTTCGCTATTTGGTCTACGTTGTTCCAAATTCTTTCGTTTTCCTTGCTAATAATTGTGTTATTTCACCAAACTGGTAGCTTATCAAATTGAAAACTCCAAAACCGAAAAATATTGGTCAACTGTATTTATGACAGCTGTTTGGAAGTGCTGTGGAGAAAGAGAATGGAATCCACGTGCCGGGATTTAGTCTATTTCGACGTGCTTCCAAGGCGCGACCTGCCGAACTGAACGTGCTCCCTCCAATAAGCAAGAGATCTTTGCATTTGTGACGGTGGTCAATTGCCTTTAATGGTCATAGCTTGATGCATGCCATTAAGAAAGTCTGCAAAATGTTAATTCATTGCACATAACATCCTTGAAAGATTCAGAGTGACAAATGCACGTTTTTACTTTTATGACCCGCCCCGTCCGCACCGGCAATATTTAGAAAAACTAGGCTACTGCCGAAATCCGCCCGACTCGCGGGTATGGGTCGACCCGCGCATCACTAGTTCATTGGTTAATGAGAACCTGGGCATGAACAATAAGCCATCCGAATTATGCAGGACATGAAAGAATGTCCTCTATCATGATTAATAGACAGCAGTAGGTGTATAACGTAATAATGTGTGTTTTTGTCTTGCAGCATTGCAGTTGCACAGATGACTGCTCCTCCAGTAACTGTCTATGTGGCCAGCTCAGTATAAGATGTTGGTATGATAAGGTCAGTGGAACAGTCCT
The DNA here is from genome assembly GCA_036025975.1 of Nematalosa erebi. Taxonomy (NCBI): domain Eukaryota; kingdom Metazoa; phylum Chordata; class Actinopteri; order Clupeiformes; family Clupeidae; genus Nematalosa; species Nematalosa erebi. The sequence continues at coordinate 7,756 of JAVQKI010438785.1, read as the reverse complement.
TTAAAACTTTTGTTTTGTAAACATGAAGAACCGGTGTGTGGTGTGTGTGTGTGTGTGTGTGTGAAATGACTACCAGGCAAATGACATTTCCACTGATATGAGTGTTTTCAGCTCTCTGTTACTCATTGAAGGTGGAATCTGATATAGTTTTGTCATTTGCAGACGAGATTGTGAAGTTTGTGAGAAGTGTGAAGTTTAAAGGTAGAGAGGCGCTGCACTCTGTAAAAGTGTCCAAATGCATGTTGGTCTTGTGTGTTGTTCCTATCCCCAGGATCAGCGGTTACTACAGGAATTCAATAAGATTGAGCCTCCACTGATCTTTGAGTGCAACCTGGCCTGCTCCTGTCACCGCACCTGCAAGAACAGAGTGGTGCAGGCTGGCATCAAGTAAGACCTCATCCTCTAGAGTAGGCTGGGCCAGTGTAGTCATTTAAGTTCATTCGTTAGTTTTAGTGATTACAAGTCATAACAAATTTCATTTAGTGAGAGTTTGATCAACAGTGGCAGCCTTTTATTGTGACACGCATTGTAGTACAGTGACATGACTTGAGGGTAAACTCAAAAAGTATGGTCTCATCTGATGTTAAACTCAAGACATTTTTAATGCTGGAGCTATTGATGTAATAAATGAGGAGTACTGCCCCTGGAGGTCACTTTGGAGAAGTGCATCAGCCAAAGGTGTAAAAAGGGAATAAATGGGATGTTGGAGGAGCTGAAACGGGAGAGGTTCCAAAGAGGAAGCGTCATCACTTGTGTTCCTGTTTGCTTGTCTCTGACAGGGTGCGTTTACAGCTCTACCGGACAGAGAAGATGGGATGGGGTGTGAGAGCTTTGCAAGACATCCCCCAGGGCAGCTTCATTTGCGAGTATGTGTGTGTGTGTGTGTGTGTGTGTGTGTGTGTGTGTGTGTCAGCATAATGAGCTGGCAGCAACAAGCTACAAGTGTTTTACAAGCTACAAAATGCAGTGAATTACCTTATTAATTCTGGAGTGTTTTTAAAGACATTTTGTATTTTCATGGTGGATTTTGACTCCTGTGCTGGTTTTGTGTTTCTTTCTTTCCACAGGTATGTAGGGGAGTTGATCTCTGATGCTGAGGCTGATGTCAGGGAAGATGACTCCTACCTCTTTGACCTGGACAATAAGGTACAACAACTGCTCCTCTCAAAAGGCTTTTCTCCTCAGATAAGCATTAGCCTCAGTTTAGCCTGTCGTATTTGTCTTGTCTCCTGCAGATTTGAGTTCTTCTCTGAGCATGTGGTCTTTGGCCCTTGTCATGCTCTTGAGAGATTGGCTGGGTTTCAGTGTCCTCCCTGCAAACTAAGCCCTGGGCCCCCACAGACTTAACTAAGTAACGCTGTTTAGTGTATGACTTTGAAAGTCTGTGAGTGCTCACCTTGCCGTTTGCATGAATGGGACACCACTTGATTGAACACAGATCGTTCAGTTAACAACACTGAAGTCCCATTGAGGCCACGTTTCCATTTCTCTGTAATTGGAAATTGTTTTCAGGTGCTCTTTTGAGAATTCCATGCTTCTCCCGTATTTCAAATCACAACGCTACAAACTGTGGGTGATTCCCTTTAGCAAAGTCTGCATGTGATGGAAAGAGCTCAGAAAGTGTGCAACGGAGCCCTGAAGCACTTCAGATTTTGACAGCGGGACACCCCTATACCCTCGCGAACTTGCCGTGAACACGTATTTAAGTCTCTGAGTCTGTTAGGCCGGACATTTAAACTGGACCATTCTCTTCCTGCTCTGTTGCCTTTTTTTCCAGGACGGAGAGGTGTATTGCATAGACGCACGTTACTATGGCAACATCAGCCGCTTTATCAACCACCTGTGCGATCCGAACATCATCCCAGTGCGTGTCTTCATGTTGCATCAGGACCTGCGTTTCCCCCGCATCGCCTTCTTCAGCTCCAGAGATATCTTCACCGGACAAGAGCTGGGGTGAGTGTCTACTATAAACTTCCTTGTTTCCTTGTTTCCTTGTATCCTTGTTCCTTGTACCTTGTATGAACGTGCTCTCTCCTATTCATGTGCTGCACTGGCATCACTAAATGAGGGGGTTATTATCCCTCCACTGTCCTGTCCTGTTTCACAGCAGGGCTTTAGGGTTCAAAGTTCACTTTACTCACGTGTGTAGTAGGCCTCAGGTGCTCTTCACTGGCCACAGGTCATCCGCTGGCATTCTTCGTTACTCCTAATTGACTTAAACATTGACTCTGACCAGTTTAATGCCCATGTAGTTATTAAAGCAGCACCTTAGATACCCCAGTGTTTTTTTTGCTATTGTCAAGATGGCATGAATCTATTATTATAGACACAGCAATGGTGTTTGTTTTCAGTGGAAGTGTTTTCTAAGGATAGGGGTATTTCCTTGATATTCAACATCAGCCTTAGACATTTATGAAAGCCTGCAGTCATAGTTAGTGCTGCACACTTTGTATTTAAAGAAATATTCTTCTCCATTGCCCAGGTTTGATTATGGGGATCGTTTCTGGGACATCAAGAGCAAGTACTTCACCTGCCAGTGTGGCTCGGAGAAGTGCAAGCACTCGGCTGAAGCTATCGCCCTGGAGCAGAGCCGCCTCGCTCGCCTCGAAGCCTGCCCAGAGCAAAGTGCCGATTCTGGACTGACCGTGTTGGGAAACTCATAGGCCTTTTTTGAGGCCTGGTGCATGTTGTTTTTTTTTTCTCCTATCTCTCTGGTGTTTTTGTATCCACTGGGCATGTTGGCTGTGTGTTGGTGTGTGACTGTATTCACTCACTGGTGCCACAGCGGCCAACTGCCTCAGACACAGTTATGCCTATGGAATGCCAAATCACCTGAGAGGGCCCTTTCCATTTCATCATGAAATATATGCTTTGGTTTTCTAATGTATATGTACCATTTTTAAGCCACAATAGTACTTTGTACTCACAAACACACGGTATCCTGACCACCATGAATTTCTAAGACATTGTCCACTAAAAGAGAACTCTGATATGTGTCGTTTCCTCCCCATTCCAGTCCTGTTGCGTGCCATTCAACTTGAACTGAACTTCTCAAATGTTCCATTTCACTCCCTGGTGAAGTGAGTATGTAGATTTTAGCTGGCTAATTTTAGGGCTGTGTAGATTTTTTTTTTTATTATTATTATTTTATGACATTAAGGTTTACTTTGTTTTATTTTGGTTTGTTTTTTTTCTTGTAATAAATATGTTAAAAGGAAACAAAAAAAAGTTCTATTTTTCATAAACTGGTTACAGTCAGTCGACCAGTCAGTCACTCATTTTTTTGCTGAGACTTTACAGTTAGGGTAAGAGATGAACAACAACTCTTCAAAGTCTGCATTGTACAGTGTCTTTACTCTTGTTCTTTTGATTAGAAAGCAAAGGGTTATCAGTGATGAGCAATAATGCTGTTTTAAATACTTTCGATCGTTTAGAAGTTCATCAGTACTGGAAAGCAAATTTCCAGTCAAGTTGTGTCAATCAGTTACAGTTAGTTACTTTCAGGAAATATCCAGGATTACAATTTGTTACATCTAAATATCTTCTGCTGAAACATTGGCTTTATGTTTAATGATAGTTGACCATTTTTAGTCGCGTGCAGCGCGACTCTATAAGACGCTATGTCGGTCCGTCGGTCGGAAACCGTTTTGCTTTTGGGGAGGCTGTTGCCCAAACCGTAAGGCATAAAGTCATGAAATTTGGTACAGTGATAGAGGGTAATACCCTGATTAAGTGTACCGACTTTCATGCTGACACCTTTCACGCTGTAGCGCCACCAACCTGTCAAAGTTGGAACTACGTTCACACCCCTAACTTTTGATCAGCATGACCAATTTCGATAAAGCTTATACCATTGGAATCGTTGGAGGCCGACAATTTCAACGCACCCTATGACGTCAATTTCCGCCATGATGGATTTTCCGCCATTTTGAATTTTGTCAAAAGTGAAAGTAAAGTGACCCTGACTGCATATTTTGTCCAACTGTCATGAAACTTGGCACTCAGGGTCTACAAACCATGACCCATCAGGGGTGTGCCTTTCATTTCCATGCGTCAAAGAGTTCGCCCGTGGCAGCTAATCAAAATCTATTGCAAAGCCGCCAAACAGGAAGTAAGCTCAAATTTTAGAAACACTTTGACGTATCAAGACCATACTGAAGAGGATGACTTTAGACACCATCCAAAGTCACCTTGGTAAATTTGGTGTCATTTGGTGGCTAGGGGGTGCCGCAACTAGGAAAAATGCGTTTTGGCTCATATCTCTTTACGTGTTTGAAATTACGTCTACATTTTTATGTTGGTGATGATCTGGGACCAGTGAACAAACCGCAATGTTGTTTTGTTGGTTGAAAGCAGTTGTACTTTGCGGGGCCTATACATTAGTGACAGCAGTGTCTGCACGCGACTTAGGTCTGTTGACCTTGTTACAGTGACTACACTGGTGGCACCCGTATTGCTGCTTGCAAATGTATCAACATTTCATGTACCACACTCTTGCGCTAATGGCAGATAAGTCAAGTCAAGTCAAGTCATACACAAATCCAATAAATAGTTTTCCCTAGAATTACTCCTTGTGACCTGAGTATTCACAATAAGTATAAATAGTAATGCAAAATAAGATGAGGCAGTTTCCAAGGCAGATAGAGATGTGAGACTACATTCTAGCAAGCACTGGAAAAGCAGGATCTCAGTGATATTTCTATGCCCAGCTAGCAGGGCTTTGCCAGAATATATAGTTCCAAGGCTGTGTCTGCCTAGGAAATTGCCTCATCTTTACTTGCATTGCTATTTGTACTCATTGTGAATACACGGGTGATGAAAAGTAATTAGGAAAGAAACCACTTTTTTGGGATTTTTGAAGGACTAGTTATCCGGCTACTCTGCATTTCAGCACCTATGCTAAGCTAAAGTTAACAGTGTAACACCACCTTTAAAAGTTATAAAATGGTACAGTAAGGGTTGCTTACTGTCCTGAATTGTCTGGGACATCCAGATGGCTCCAATCCCGTATTACTATGACAGCCTCAAGTTTGAAAAACCAGTCAACCCCCCCTCCCCTTCCTCTAGCTAAGCCAGATGGCGACTGTTTATTGCGAGTAGTGTCTATTGTTTCACATAAAGAGTGCATCGTCTGGGTACTGAGTTTTGCTGTGGCTGTAGTTTGGCTGTGGTTGTCAGAGTGAACGCACCATGCACTAAAACAGTGTTCAGTGAACCATTTGAGACAAGGTCAAGCACCAAGTTGCTTTTGCCAACCTATGTAATTTCAGGTAAGATAGTGAATAAATGAATGAGGGAATGTCTCTGTTTTATAAAAAGGTGAAGTGTTCCTTTAAATACAATAAGCATAAATATTATAGCTATCATGCTTCATGTGCCATCTCTTCAGGTTTGTATGTTTGTGTGTCATTTGACCATAGGTGTCGATGGAGCTGAATCCTGGTAAGAGCGACCCACCTGAAGGAGTTGGTGTGGTTCATGTGCGGGCAGTAGGGTCACATGACACACTCCACTTCCTGTTCTGCAGCCACCACGCACCTGCACTGATACTGGTGCACACCAACACCACCTCCTCCAGTGCCAATATAAACTGGACAGTCTTTAATTCTTCTAGTGCCAATTACACAGGAGGTCTGAAGGTAGTACCAGAGAGTAGTGTGCAGTTCAGCAGTGCACTGGTGTTTACCAAGGTGAGTGGGCTGGTACAATATCGCTTTTGGGTGAATTTACTAAAAGACACATGACAGACAACCGATTCCTAATTCAAATGCATTTTGTCAAAATCAGTGAATTGTTCCTTACTTGGGAAACTTCATAAAAAACTATACACTGTCACAAAATGAACAAGCTGTGGGGAGGTCACATAACTTTTCAGGGATCTAGGAATGACAGGAGAATGAATTTGACCAATACACTTTTAATTCTATTGGTACACCTTTGGGGGTCTAATTGTATTCTGTTTATTTCATTGCTATTATCTGATGTAATGTCAGTGATGCAGTATCCTCTATGCATTTATAGAGCTTGTAAGTCACGCCTGTGTTGGCCTAAGCTACTTCTGGGCAATGGGCCTACGCTGACGGAAAATATGAATGGGTGTCTTTTTTCTGTTCGCAGTCAACATGAGCCTTGAATTGGACATATGATGTATGTAAATTTGGTAGATAATTTATCAAGTAAAGAAAGATGCTATCATGTTGTGATTGGTGAGTTAAAATGTGTAGCTCTAATGACTACAAGGATAAGTGACAGTCATGTCACGTCAGCTTATATCCACTGAAACTAATGTAGAAAATTAGAAACCTGTCTCACAGGCTTTGTAGTGCCATGTGTTTATGTAGCTTGCAGTTGTGTCGAACACAGCACAGTGGGAGGCTACAGTATGTAGACACATGCTCGTAATTTTCAAAATGGATACAGCCTTTTTTGCTCTCCAGGCATTTGAAAACGATGAGAGAACATCACATTACAATGCACAAGACAGTTTTTCATGTCAACAGGCAAACCCCAGTCATTCCAAATTTAGCCAATATAAAGTTAATACAAATTGAGTAGCGCGGTGCCTCCACTGTGGAAATACTACACTTACCTTCAAGCTAATGCAGGATGTATCTCCCCAGAAGTCAAATACAATGTGTTATAGTAAATGTATAGCTGTAGTGTATTCAATTACAGCACACCCTTACTCCATGCACGACTGCAATTTATTTTTGCCTTTGGAGCTCCCCCTACAGTTGCCAGTATCAAAAAAGAAAATAGCATCATCATTGTACATTCCCACCAATCCATGTGAATTTAGTTGCAACGTACCAAAGAATAGGAACAAGCAATGATAATTTTTTGTGCATTACACCTCCCCTGCTGCGCCACAGTACATATATACTTTCTCACCCCATCCCTTGTGCACAAAACAGGCTGCGAAACAACTCAGTTTCACTGCATTTACACTCAGTTATTAATATGCATTGACAAAAATGTCCTTGTCAGTTATTGTCTGGGCAGTGTAGAATGTGCACCTGACAATTTTAAAAATTCTGAAGACCTTTGCCAGCAACTGCAGACTTTTTGTTGTCGGTGCTTGTTTGGGCAGTGTGCAAGCTGCTTTAGGCTAACAGGGTTGGGACTTACAAGCTGTATGGGGTGGCGTTGATGTGGCATCACATGGGACACAATTAGGTCAAATGTATTGTTACAATGAATTGACTGTGATTGTCTTCCTTCACACAGATCTTGGAGTATGATGACGTGAATGATACTGCAGACCCTGCGCGTCTGGCCCCATCCAGCTTCTTTCCACCATACGAGCTGAAGGACTTCACTTGGAACAAGTTCAATGCAAACATTAATCTCACCACTGCCACACTTTGTGGCAAGAGCAGCTTAGACAGTTTCAGAAATGGCTCGCTCTGCCTAGCTGTAAGTGGCACAAAATGTTGTTGTAATGCGTGCATGTGCATATGTATGCGTATATGTGCAGGAACACCCTAAAAAGAGATACTCGAGTGACGTGAGTATGAGGAGGATAGTTCTGTCTAGGAATATGGTATAATCATGTTTTTCACATGATTGACTGTCAGATCAAACAATGAGCTTGTGTATATTACAGGTCTAGTAGTACAAATGTAAAAATAAGCAAACTGTCTTAAAGAGGAACAAATTGATGCCAATCCAGTGTAAAAAACATTTAATAATGGTTTTGATCACCGTGTCTCTTTTTACATCAGCCTTTGATTTGTCAAGTAATTGACAGAATATG
>JAVQKI010438601.1:0-13493 GCA_036025975.1 Nematalosa erebi | reverse complement strand
GGGCGGGCGTGCATGCAAAGACAAGTGCGCACACACACACCTTTACCTCAGAGTTTGGCTCGCTCCCCGTGTAGGGCACTTGCTTGGTCCAGGAGTCTCCACCAGATGACTGCACAGTGAGGGCTGCAAGAGACAATATTAAAATTACACCACAAACAAGCACAGATAACAAACAACTGGTCACTTACACTTTGCATAAGTTACAACATAATGTTGCGTTTGTTGCTATGCAGGTGGTAACAATCACTATTACTGTACCTACAATACAGTGAATAGGGCACCTAAAATACTGTGTATGGCATGGCTATGTAATATTGTGGAAGCTGTGTATTTGTGTGTGTATGTCTGTGCATGCATACAGGCCTCTATGTGTGTGTGTGTTTGTGTGTGAGTGAGTTTGTGTGTGTGTCCGTCCTACCTGAGCTGTTAGTCTCCCAGATCTCTGTGCCCAGGTTGCTGGCAGATAGCGCCTCCTCTGGCTGCTCCATGGAAAGGTTTGCTTTCTTGGCAAAACGGGGAGGCATCTTTGATGGCATCGTTCGAGTCTTCACACCCACCTATCAGAATACCACACCACAACACACGATTAACTCTGGACAAAAAGCACATGGACATCTGGCTAGAATACTTTTTACAAGTAACAAGTTTACTTGTTTTCCCTCTTAAACGGCTGGCCTTTATGGCTGCAGCTGGACAACTGGCAGTATTCTCTCAAACTCATCTCATTTCATGGTGGCAGCTGCAGGGCCCTTCAGCCACAACGAAGACAGAGAGAGAGAGAGAGAGAGAGAGAGAGAGAGAGAGAGAGAGAGAGAGAGAGAGAGAGACACTCACCGCAGCGCCCTGCTCCTTCCTCCTGCGCTCATCCTCTTGGGGGCGCCGTTGCTTCTTAGACAGAGCGTCCTGGAAGCCATCTGGGCTGGGGACCGGACCTCCTGCCTCCCCCTCAACTACACACACACACACACACACACACACACACACACACACACACACACACACACACACCACCATCATATCACCAAAATGTTACAAACAGGCTGCCAAACACACTTGAAAGAAAAGCACTGAAATATCAAGTCTTGTTTTAAAAACCAGTCCAGTCACCCCATTTAGCATCTGACTGTATGAATAAGAATCTGAGATTTATAACATTCATCAGTCATTGCTATAACTTAGTTATAACATAACTAAGACACATGTATAGCCTATGTACACACACTTACTTGGGTAAGCGCTGATGTCGTATTGAGAGAGGGGCTCGGCGATGTCTCCCTTCATGCTGCGGGACTTCAGCTCCTTGTCCAGCTTCTTCCCAGAACTCTCTGCAGCGACCGACTGTAGGTTCTCCTCGGATGGTTCCACACTATACACAGAACCGGAACCAAGACTCACCGCTACCTCCTCTGGGCTTCTACAAAGGAGGGAAGAGAGAAGTTTAAAATAAAATCATTAGCCCATATTTGTTTATTGTGTATCGGTAACTAATCACAACAGATAGACCTAAAGGGACAACTGGATTAACAAATCAAACATTTCTATGGCTGACTGCATAAAGGAATTTAACTGACCTTTTGCAAGTGGGAGACACACCATTCTGCCAGCTATCGTTCCGATTGGCTGAGCATGCTGAGCTGGGCGTGTCTGATGAGCGGCTCATCTTGCCCCCCTCCAGGATGGGCGGCTCGCCCTTGCGGTTCTGCCGCTCCACCAGAGGGCGCTGACTGGAGAAGCTGCGCTTCGAGTGCTCTCTCTTCTCCCCGGAGCCCGGCTCGCTGTGGCCCGAGTCAGACGGCACGTCTCCGTGCTGACCGCTTCCACTACCGCCACCCCCTCCGCGCTTCTCCCGCCAGTCACTGAAGTCGCTAGTGTCGGAGCCAGACTCCCAGTCATCGCCCTGTTGGCCTCCACCGCCCAACTCGTGAGCCCGCCCGCCTCCGCTGCCGGAATAGTGCCCGGGCCAGCCGTCGTCGCCGCCACCGCTCTTGCCGCGACCTGGCCAGGGGTTGGCGAAGTCACCGTTGACGTATTCATCGTTGTTCCACTGTCCGCTGGGCTCACGCTCCCGCAAGCGGCGAAAGCGTGGCGGCTTGTCCTGCCGCGGGGGGCGACGGCGTCGCAGGGGTCGGTTGTCGGGGTTGTCGTTGTCCAAGTAACCGTCCCCGTCCGCTCCACCACCACCACCGCCGCCGCCGCTTCCTCGCTCGTCCACACCATTCTCCATGAAGGAGCCAGGGAACTTCTGTGCGTATTTCACCGGCTCGCGTTCCGCTGCAGGACGACGGGAGTAGGAGTCATTTCCGAGTCCATAGCCATTCTCTTGAGGAGAACCGCTGCCGAACTGTGTCGAACGGCCTCTCCAGGTTGAGATATCCCTGGAGCCGAATCCGCGCTGGTAACCTGTGTTGAGGCGAGGGGGCAGGGACCTCCCGAAACCCCTATTGGACTTAGGCTTGTCCCGGGTGTCGCTGCCAGCCCCCTGCTCATCTGTGTAAACCTTGTTGGACCGCCACGAGTCTCTGTCGGCTTTCTTGGCGTCGCCGGGAGGCGCTGCTTGGTAGGTGGCGTCCCCGTTCTCGGTGGCCTTCTGCCTCCGACGTTTGGGCAGCTCCTCGTACTCGGACGCCTCGCTGAGCGTCTCACTCACGTTGCGTCGGCGAGGCTTACCGCGCTGCATGTCCTCCGCCTTCACAAACTCCCGTGGTCCGCGACCCCTGCCACCCCTTTGGGCGTTGCTCCCACCATTGTTGTTGCCATTACCACCGCCGCCACCACCGTAGCCTCTTGAGCTCTCCCCTCGAGCTCCCCGATTGCCTCCGCCACGCGCGCTAAAGTCTCGGAAGCCCCTTCCTCTCCCGCGAGCGGCTCCGCGCGCCCCGGCGAATGCTTGCTCCTCGTCGATGAAGATCCAGTTGTTGCGTCGAGGTGCAGCAGAAGAGGCCTCACGGCCGCTCTCGGCTGCTGCCGTCTCCCGGGGCTGCGCCTGAGACTTCACGCCCGTCTCCCAGCTGTTCTCCTTGTTCTCCTCCTCCGCCGGCTCCTGGTGTTGCTGTTGTTTCTCCCCTCGGCTGGAGGGGGCGCTGTAGCGCTCCTTCTCCTCAGCCTGCTGTTGCTGTTGCTGTTGCTGTTGCTGATGGTGATGGTGCTGGTGATGCTGAAGCGACTTGTCAGCGGACGGCGCGGCCGAGTGCCGGCTGGGAGGCGGCTGGTTGTCCTTCTTAAGGTCATACACGTTGGTGAGCACCTCCTTCTCCAGCCGGTAGGGGACGGGCTTTTCCTCAGGCTCGGCCTTGGGCTTCTCGTTCTCCTTGTCCTCCACTTTCAGCGCTTTGAGCACGGGCCTCTTGATGGGGCCGGTGCGGCGCGTCAGCTGGCGGCTGCTGCTGCTGCTGTTGCCGCCACCGCCGGATTCTGACGGCTGGCTCACGCTGCTGTTGCTGCTGCTGGACGAGCCGCCGGCCTCAGACCACTGATGCTGACCGCCGCCGTCTTTCTTTAGAGGTCCGTCTTTCCTCCAGAAGTCTGCCTCGTAACCCTTGTCTTTGTCAAACACTTCATCGCCGCCGCTGCCATCCCGTTGGTGCCGAGAGGTCTCCTTAGGGTCCGGTTTGGTGTAGTCTCCATCGCCGGTCTGGGAGCGGCCACTGTTGGCTGCTAGAGGGCCGTTATCATGGGCATCTCCTCTCGAGCGATAAGTCTGATGTGGGTGAGGGTCATCGCTGGTGGGGTCCTGGCACTCACTGCCCCTGTCCTCATAGGAGTCTTGCTGGGAACACGTCCGGTCACTCCTGAGAGGAAACGAAGACCACAGGGGGTCAGGCAAGCTCAGAAATAAACAACAGTAAAACCATCAAGATAAGGTGAGCACATAATATACTTTAGAGCCTACTGGGGCAGACTCTGATGTCATTAACATCTGCCTTCATGGGCTAGTTTTGTTGTGTCCTCGCTTTCAAAATGACTGCTACCTCAATCAGACCTCAATCAACAGAGCCCTGGGCCTGGAGTTCCTCTCTGAAGAGTTTAGCGATACTGAAAGCCCAACTGGGAAAGCCCTAGGATTCAGGAAATATCCCCTGAAGGTCCCCCTACCACTGCAACCCAAGCTCAATGAGATACTGACTAGTCCAATATACAGCTGTATGGGGAAGCCCATTGCCTGCTCTCCTCATCCCTTATGACTCACCTGTCATCTCCCTGGCTCCTGTCACTGCTCTCCCTCTGCCTCTGGTAGGGTGGGGTGAAACTGCGGGCAGGGTAGCCATCTTGGCCCCAAGCCGGATAGGGCTCAGTGGAGGGAGCCCTCCTCTCAGAGAGCATGTTGGGATGGCAGCCCTCATCGGAGGCAGAGCCGGGGCTGTTCAGATGGTCTGGCTGCATCATGGGCTTCATCATGCCTAAGGAGGGCAAACAAAAAGATTTATTCCAATGATTTAGGCACAATCACACAAGGCTCTGCAGTACACAATGGCTGAATCCAGATGCCCCTCCCCCCTCCCAAGCCTTCAAAACCTAAAAGTCATTACTGACATGAATCAGCCAATCATGGTGCTTATTCACATCTCTGAGATTCAAAAAATGTTCTACAGTAGAGACGTGTCTGAAAGATACAGGGTTTGCTAGGAACAGGGCATCCCGCAAACACGGGAAAAGACTTTCAGCTCACTCTTCCTGAATTATCAATGACCTGGCAACCATCACACCACAGTCACTTTCGATACAGGATTAACCCCAACACTTGCATCTTTTTAGCCGTTATTTAAAGCCACAACGCTTCCGACAATGCAGTTAATTTTTTGATTACATTTTTATGGTTCATTTCAGTAATTTCTAAAGTCAGTTCACTAGAAATGTGATGCGCCAAATAAGTGCTATATCAAACCACTAACCAAGACTTTCGGAGATAGGCTACAGTGTGAAAATTCCCCCTCTGCTCACCTGAGGAGTGCACAGGGTTGGGGTAGTAGTCCACGGGTGATCGGCCCTGGGCCATGCGCGGGTCCATGTACGGTGGCATCATCATCCAGCGGGGGTCGAAGCCGAGCACATGAGGGGGGTAGTAGCCACGCTGGGGGTGGCCAGAGCTGGAGGGGGCACCGTGGCCAGACTGCTGCTGCCACTGCTGCATCTTGTACACCTGCTCCTGGAACACAACAAACACATCAACCGCAATTAGTAAACAAATGTGCTCACTTGCACATATTACCCACTGGTGCTATATCTATTAAAAAAAAAAAAAAAAGTCAATTAATTAAAATCAATCAATCAAAAATAACACCCGAGCCAAAACTTGAAAACTGGATAACCATAACATACGCCATGTGGCAATTTGACAAATATTCGTTACTGTACTTTATGCTCATTCAGTTAATTGGGGATCTTTAAATTGTGCTGAAGTGCCGAATGATAATATGTCTGAAAGATACAGGGTTTGTCAGGAACAGAGGGTCCAGCAAACACGGGAAAGACTTTCAGCTCACTCTTCCTGCATTATCAATGACCTGGCAACCGTCACACCACAGTCACTTTCGATACAGGTAGACAGACGTCCTTTTTACTCAAAGGCCCCAGTACAGTTATTACCTTAATGTAAAAATCTTTAGTTTCACTATAGTTTATTAGGCAAAAAGATGTAGCTTTTAAATAGGAAATAGGAAAATAGGGAGAAAATTCTGAAACAGCCTCTTGTCAACAAATGTCTTAAAATGATCGACAATGACCAGAGGTTTCTACAGTTTGTTTGAATGTGAGCCTATTATTTAAACATTGTAAAGCAGATGCACATCTGCCAACAACAAAGCACCTTGTTCAAGGCGCACACCAGGTGCAAAATCCCCAACACAAATTTGAGCTTTACTCTTGTCACATAGCAGAGTAACTCAGTTGCTAAATCTGACATTTGCAACAGAGCAGGGAAACTTGGTTGCCAAATCTGATATGCATGTCTACCAAACCAAATTCCAGAGAACAGAAAAGGTCTAAAACTTGAAAGGTTACCAGAAGTGATTCTAAGAATACCCCAACCTAGGAATAAACACAGAGGCTCCATCTCCAAATGCAGACATTAAGCGTCCTGTAAACACCCCGCCCCCTGTGAATTGGGCCATGTCTGCCTGCTCCCATGCCATGCGGATGCTAATCCAGGGGAATTATGGGATAAGGCCATTAGGACAGGCTTGTGGCCTCACCTGCTGCTGGTGCTGCTGCTGCTGCTTCTGGAAGCGTGGGGCCATGGGCTTCTGGTGACGCCCGTAGTCTGGCACGGGTGACGTGGACTCCGCACCGCCATCCTCGTCGTTATGGTAACCAAAGCCAGGGCTGGCGCCGTCCCGGTAGTCCTGGTTGGGGCTTTGTTCTGGTGGCAACTCTGATACATCTGCGCGAGACAACACACACACACAAAACACAAACACACACACATTTTAGTAAACCACTCTTTTAAATCACAGAAGACAAAGATTTTGAGTTTCAGACCTGTTTGTTTAAAATGGGCAAAACTTCACCCGTAGAAAAACTTCCACCCACAGGGAGCATTCTGATCTAAGCCAGTCCAGTGTTTTGAGGATTTCAACATTAGCTGGGCGGATTAGTGAAGATCAGTGGAGCTCAAGGAGCAGAAGGCCAAGCACCTCCTGGACATTTCTCACACTGACCCAAATCTGGTTACTCAGGAGCACGCTTCACAAACTCTGGACCGTCCGAAAAATAATGACCAAGACTACCCTTTTCTCTACATCTGCAAAACATAACTCTCTTTCCTTATTTTAAACAGTGAGGCTGCCAGACAAAAGGCAAATGTCTTCTAACACAGGCAGGTCTTGCAATGTTAAGACCACAGCCCTTTATATACTTTGTATTCCGATCTATAATTTTCCCATAGATAACCATCACTCAAGAGACATATGCTCCCATGCCAAAAGTGTTCCATCACTGATAAATTATAAGCTGCTAAAATGGCAGATGCACACCAGTTGAAGAACCACTGAGTAAGGCTATTGTTTTATAAAAGTCTTTAACATCAGTCAGACACATAGATATATATTTATATATATATATATATATTTTTTTTTTTTAAAGCAGAGATCCCAGCAAAAGCCTAGAGTGGAGATCTGCAAAGACATGTCTGAAAGCCACAGGGTTTGTCAGGAACAGTGGGTCCAGCAAACACGGGAAAGACTTTCTGCTCACTCTTCCTGCATTATCAATGACCTGGCAAACATCACACCACAGTCACTTTCGACACAGGGGTGCTCTGGGGTGAGTTAAGATTTTAAAAAGCAGCACTAATGCTCAAGTGCTTATTGGAACAGAGATGAGTGACTGACTGCCTAACACACGACATCCATGACACTTGTATCTGGGTGAGTTTCGGGGGCTCACCCTTGCTGCCGTAGTGCCATGACTCCTGGTGGTGTTTGGCAGAGTCTCTGCCGGGCGAGAGGGCCGGCTCTCTGCCCCCTTCGGGTTCTTTCTGGGCGTCTCCAGGGCGCAGCGGCTTCTCGCTCTTCCCGAACTTCTCGTCCAGCTTCTTGAGCTTCTCGGCACAGGCGGCCAGGCGCTCCTCGCGAGCGCGTCTCTCCTCCTCCTCGCGCCGCCTGCGAGCGCGCTCCACCGCCTCCGAGAGCTCGGCCGAGGCGAACTTCCCCCGCGACGGAGCCTGCCGGTGCCCGTCCTCCTGCTCCTCCGCAGACTCGCTTGCCACACTGCCCTTCTGCTGGGCCTGCATGGGGGGGGAGGGGGTGAACAGAGTGTAAGCAAAGATCATTGAATACAGACCAAGATAGAACAAAAAAATACCTTTCAAGTGGAGCAAACATGAATAGTTTCAACCTGCATAATTGGGAGTTTTACATAACGTCACGATATAAACTTTTCAAAGATCGTACGTATTAGCGTATAAGGGCTCGACTCTGGTATGCATTGAGGGGGATTTTCCTCTCTCTACCCTTGCGAAAATGGAACACGGAACTTAACGAACATTTGTGTATCTCGCTCTGCTTTTAACCTCTCAGTTGTAAGACATGGATTAATAAATATACAAAATGAGACAAAGAGCGGTAGAGAGGGATGGAGGGAGCAAGAGATCGTAGATGTAGAGTATGAGAGAGGGACTAACAGAGAGAGGAGAATGATGACAAGAAGGGAGGAGAGGGGAAGAGAAACGAGCAAGGAATAGAAATACTAACTGTTATGTTTTTTTCTACTCATAGCTACTGTTTCTATTTATGACCCATGTTCCTCGTCGAAGGAAAACCAGCTTCATTCCAGATATGGGAAGGGTTGGCTACTAGGCATTGATGGATAGCTCATCTGAAACTATTTGTCTGAAAGCTACAGGGTTTGTCGGGAACAGAGGGTCCAGCAAACACGGGAAAGACTTTCAGCTCACTCTTCCTGCATTATCAATGACCTGGCAACCGTCACACCACAGTCACTTTCGATACAGGACACTTTATGTATGACTGATTTTACACAATCTGTGACCTGAAAGATCTGATCGAGATCAGTTTTGTCCACTGCTCACATGCAAAAGCCTTAACTGAAATCTTATATGAAGTTCTATCTTATATGGCCATTTATACTGGCATTACATAAATGCAGAACTTCATCAGGCTGTGACCACGCTGCACAAGTCAAAAACATTTTCAGAGGGTTTTTTTGTGTGTAGGTGTGTGTATCTGTGTCTGTCCACCTGGGAGTCTGCAGAATAGCGGCCATTAGTCTTCCTGCTGGGCACCTGGTCCGGGTGGCGGTGGTAGTGCTCATCATCGTTGACATCGTGGGGGTAGGGACCCTCCCCAGAGCTGAAGGAGGACTGGCGCTCGCGGTGGTTGTCCCACTCGCCCCTGCATTACACACACACACACACACTCAGTTAGTCTTGCCTGGGGTGTGCTGCTCACCCCCATATGGGAAGAACACACTCTTCTCTGTGGGTGTGTGAGAAAGGGACTGAAGGCTCCTGCTGAATGTGTGGGACTTACCAAATCTTATTCTTATCGCCGGGCGAGTGATCCTCCTCGTCATCACTGAACTTGAGTTTCTCACTGTAATCCACTTCCTCATGTAGACCTACACACACACACACACACACACACACAGAGAGAGAGGAAGCAGTAGGTTGAGATTAAACAGATCTGACTCCTCATCCTGTTGCATTCATGCAAATCCTGTCTGAGACAGAGAAGCTCCTGTGTGGCTATCATATGGCTAGAGGCCCACACAATAAAAGCATTTGCATTTGTGGTTACCTCCTTAAACCATGCATTAGGTCACCCAATCAGAGGTGTGTTGCCACAGATTTCAAGCTCAGGATTTTAGCATGTGTGTATGAATGCGTCACAGCACAGACAAGATACTTTGCTGTATCTGGCAGTGTGTAAAGAATGTCTGAAAGATACAGGGTTTGGCAGGAACAGAGATACCAGCAAACACGGGAAGAGACTTTCAGCTCAATCTCCCTGCATTATCAATGACCTGGCAACCATCATGCCACAGTCACTTTCGATACAGGATGCTAGTGACTCAAGTTCATAACCTTCATCTGTGCACGCTATGCTTCGCATTGGCCAACTTCCCATCATACGATCAATCCGATGATAAAGGGCAGACAGACAGAAGCAAGTTTGCATGTCCCCATTTTTAAGTCATTTAAGCACGTGGAAAACTTTTAATTTTGCCTCCAAACAGAAAAGTGGGGAAGGGAGGCTACTTTGGTCTGATGTCAAAAAACAACATTTGGAGTGCCTTGATCTTGTGTACAAAGGGAGACTGCTTTTAGATAGGCCTAAATCAAAAGATCAGAGAAATGCCTTCATTGCACATCCACCGGTACACTGAGGGACAGCGTTGTTGCTGTTGGTGCTCCCCTATGTGTCCTTACCAGCCCAGCCGTCCTCGCAGTCCTTGTCCAAGTCGTCCAGATCCTTCAGGTCCTCAGGGTTAATGATGGCGGGGCGGGGAGCACGATCTCCAGGGCGACGGATGGGACGCGAGGTGAGGCGAGGGGGGGCCCTGACGAAGCGGTTCTCCCTCCGAACCTCCCCACTGTACACATCACACACAAACAAACAAACAAACAAAACAAAGAGCAGTCAGATACTGGCAAATTCATTTACTGATAAAACAGCAGCATTTTACTTTTAGCAAAGAGGATGCAATGCCAGTTAATCTGACCTTCAGACACATGCATCTCTCTTCTGTAATGACAGTGATACTTAACATTGGAATGCTAATCACAGAAGCAAGCAGCATTTTAAAAGATATGTGCCTTGTCTGAAAGAAACAGGGTTTGTCAGGAACAGAGGGTCCAGCAAACACGGGAAAGACTTTCAGGTCACTCTTCCTGCATTATCAATGACCTGGCAACCATCACGCCACAGTCACTTTCGATACAGGCCTATTAAATTGCTGACAGGGCTATGGCCATGCATTGTCTTGATCCTTATCTGCATTCAAAAGGACTTGACCAGACATGACTACTCAAGACACTTAGTGATTATCCAAGATGGCCAAAAGATTTCAATGCATCCCATGTGCTCTTCCGAAATGGCCAACAGAGATTAGTCATTGTTTTTTGTGGCGTTCATGCCTGCTGGGACTTACTTGACAGGCTCGGGGGCAGGGAAAGATGGTCTGAAGTTGGGCCTGGCATCAAAGCGCACGGGAGCCCCCAGTGCAGGAGGGACATGTTCAGAGGTGGCAGGGGCGTCACGCGGCTCTTTGGGGCACATCTGCAAACACACATCAAACACACACGCTGGTTACCAAAAACTTATGCAAGCAGTCTCAAGTAAGTGCTTAAAAGGACTATAGGTAGCTGTTTTACGCAAAAATGTCAAAACGCCTCAACATGTTGCCCAAGTATCCACTGAGGTTAAATGAGCTAGGACCAGGTGGGTTTTTTCGATGAGATCACTCAACATTACACTACATTCAATATGCAGGTGAATGCAAAGGTGCATTCAAGACAACTCATAACTGAAAGTACTTCATAAAAACGACCGAGCAGGTTTAAACTTTCAAATCAGACCCTCCCCTCGTACCATCTCTTGTGGCAAGTCACAAACAAAACCAAAATATGTCATTGGATAACATCAAAACTTTACTATCTATGACCAGCCATTCCATCATAAGGATATCACCACCACCATCATTTCAAATCCCACACATTCAATTTAGTATCATCAAGACACCACTGTCCAAAATAAAAAATCTTTTGCGTTCCTCTGAGCCGATGTTCTGATCTGGAGTGCAACATACTAAACAGCTTGGTAAGGACGTATGAAAACACATCTAATAGACAATGCTCAAAGCACAACCCCTGTATTCACTCTGAAACGTGACTTAGGGGGGAGATAGGGAGGGTGTGGACAATGATGAATAGGCTCCTTGATGGCTCCCATCCTTGTAGTTCAGAGTGAATGGGTGGCAGACTTCAAGCATGGATCATGTTTGTTCTTGAGTTCTGTGCTTTATAGGCTAAGTATTTAGAACAGACGATTCTAAATATACAATCTCTTTTCCAAATCAGTGTGGGCCACACCTTAAATACAACATCGTTTCTGTAAACACCAAACCCTAAGGGGGTAATTACACCATTCTTGAACACTTCAAAAGGACATGTGCAATAGGTATCTGCTCAGTTAAAACATCCAAAATGACCCGAAAACACCAAAAGAATGTGAAGACACAACTGTGCCAACTTTATGTCAAAAAACCCCAGCAGTGATGTCCAGACATCCACTGAAGTAATCCATTTTCCTATATTATGTTCTATGGAAAGCATTCCACAAGAGCTCTAAGCCCTATGGGTGTACTGAACACTTGAAACCTTATGGGGATACTACCACATTGCCTGAACTCTCTGAGCCCTGTGTGTGGTGTACAGTACTCACAAAGGCAGGCAGCATGTCATGGTAGGTGGCGGCGGCGTGGTGAAGCTGGTACGGCAGGGTGGAGGAACCGGGTCGACGCAGGGGCTGAGCTGGGCGCAGAGAGGGCTCCTTGGGGTCAGAGGTCGCGGAAGAGGAAGATGAGGAGGAGGAGGATGAGGAGGGAGGGGCGGGTGCGGCGACAGTGGTGGCTGCGGCGGCGACCACGGCAACGCTGGTGGCAGCGGCAGAGGAGGTTGAGGAAGAGGAGGAGGGGGGAGGAGGCAGGGGGGACGCAGCATCAGCCGGACCTCCGACTCCTCCGCCACTGTTGCTGCCGCCACCCTTGCCCTCCGATTCGGGGGCCAGGCCAAGCGGCAGGGTGAAGGGCTGGAGGTTCCTCCCGCCACCCTCCCTCCAGCTCGTCACATCTGAGACAGATAGAGAAGAGGGAGGGAAAATGTGAGAGACAGAATGAGAGGGAGAGAGATGGGGGGGGGGGGGGGCAAAAAACAGGAAGAAAGAAAAAGGCAGGGATAGAAAATGAAGAGAGAAAGGTGGGTGACCGAGAAGAGAAATGTGGATGAGAAGGCAGTCATGAGCTTATAGGATGCAAAACTGAAAGTTCCCAGCTTCAAATGCTCAGGCTTGCCGGCAGCCTTGCTTGGACTTCACAAGGTTCAAGCCTCTTCCCACTCAGCTTTTCTTATCTAAAGTTTGCCTTCAGTTTCACATTTACAGTCTCTGAAGTGAAGTAATGACCTTTATATATCATCTCTGACGTCTAGGCACAATTACTCCATGAGTGTTTGTCTTTTTTTTATTTCAGTCATATAACGCATCTTTATTACACCTCTGAGTCCTACTGGATGGCTATATTCACACAGCAAGACAGCTCGGGCCAAAGCAACGCTGGAACGCTGACTGCTACATTGTGTCGTCATTATGCGACAGGAATTTGGTCCTATTCAAAAGCGTGTCAGATCAGACTGATTTGTGGCCCAAATAAGGACATTTGTCATTCGAATCGTGCTGGGGAGCTCAGCTGTCACTCACTCTGGGGGCGGAGGCTTGGTCCTGGCCCATACGACGGATCGTAGGCGCTTCTTTCCTTGCCAGCCTTGTCCTGTTCGCCAGCTGCTTTCAGCGTCGGAAATTCCTCGTGAGAGAAGGGCTGCAGTCGGTTTGAGCCCCTTAAACCTGACAGACAGAGAGTCATATATAAAAAACCTTTGCAGATTTGCCAAGCACATTATTGAAGGAGATAGTTCACAAACGGGGAACACAAAAGGTTTCAGGTCACAGGGGGTGTTTAAATTTTAGAATTTTTTATTTGTTGTTCCTACAACTTTGACAGACAAGCTCACCATCTTGTTCTACTGCCTTTCCATTTAGCTGTGCCCATTGCTTTGGTCCACCGGTGCTTGTGCTCTGCCGGGGGAGAGAGGGAGAGAAAGAGGAGTGCAAAAGGTAAGTGAAAAAGAAAATCACACACACACTTTTAATGAGGGCAATGACAGTTTGGTGCATGAATCCATTAACCTGAGCATCCTTCTTCAACAACCGTTAATTTCCATGTCAGGCAGATGGCACTTTGCAGTAGAGTGTGTGAATGAGTGT
>JAVQKI010438546.1:0-12975 GCA_036025975.1 Nematalosa erebi | reverse complement strand
TCATTGAAAAGTTTATATTGTGACGTACTTACTTATGCAGACCGGAACCGTTCACGTTCGCTCCCACTATAACGTATTATGTTGCTCTATCTTGGTCAGTATTTAATGATCTTTGCTTATTACCTCCACCAAGAAGGTTATGTTTTTGCCAGCGTCTGTTTGTTTGTCTGTTTGTTTGTTTGTCTGTCTGTCTGTGTGCAAAATAACCCAAAAAGTGCTCCACAGATTTGCATGAAATTTTTTTGACAACATGGGTATTAGGATAAGGAACAGATGACTAAATGTTGGTAGTGATCCGGAAAACCGTCTGCTGTTTGTATTGCGTCAGCGACCCCATATTGCCTTGGCGGAGGTCTGCGCTCTACGGATGCTTTTCTAGCTATGAATGGAATTTCAAAAGAGCCCAGAGTGAAGGATTTCAGGAGTTATTTGCTTTTGGCACTGAGCACCATGTCACAGAACAATGAGCGTGACTGGTAAAATGTGGCCACAGGCGCTAAGTACTGAGATACTAACTGTAGATTGTTGCAATAGCCTAAGCTAATCTGTTAGATAAATAGTGTCAGAGTGTTATCAAACTCCAGCAGGTTGGCAGTGAGGAAAATAACCCTATACAGTCCTTGGCCTCGCTGCTCTGATTTTATATGAGGACTTGGTGTTGTGAGATCTCCATGTTGTCGAGGTCCCTGCACACGACACAGCACCCTCCTCCACCTCGTCCGCCACCTTGCCGCTAGGAGCCATCATCGGGATGGCTGTCGCCAAGCTGCTGTTGTCATGACGCAGCACGAAGCTGGTCATAATACAGCCAAGGTCTCAAGCCAGGGCCATTAGTTCTCTCCAACATGAGCTCAGCCATGTGTGTGTGTGTGTGTTTGAGGGAGGATGTGTGTGTGTGTGTGTCTGAAGATTTGTGTGTGTGTCAGATAGAGAGAGAATCTCTGTCTGTACTCTGTAGAGCAGTATTGGAGAAATCTGTGTATATAGGACAGGCATGTGTTGTTGTATGTGGTTTTTAAGAGTGTATGTGTGTATGTGTGTCTATGCAGGTGTCAGCCTATATGTAAGCATGTGTGATCCGTTGGGCAAATGGGAAGTGTTTTGACACCGACAGTGACAGGGCAGCCATTTGAGGACAGAAGAGTGTGAGTGTGTGTGTGTGTGTTTGTGTGTCTGACCACAGCAGTAGCCAGGGACAGACAGCAAGTGGTGTGTGAGTGGCACACCATGTCACTCTAGCCTCGCTCCACAGAGAATATATCTCTCTTTCTCACCACCTCTCCCTTCCTCTCTCTCTCTCACAAACACACACACACACACACACACACACACACACACACACACACATATCTCTCTCTCCCTCTCTCTGTCTGTTTCCTGTCCTTACTTTCTCTTTGCCTTTCGTTATCTCTCTCTCTCTGTCACTGTCATGACTTCTCCCCCCACGTTTTCCCCCATTCTGTCTGTCTGTCTGTGTCTGCCTGTCTGTGTCTTTAGGGGTGAGAACAAGCTGTTGACATGCTACTCACACCCACCTAGCTGCAAATGGCCAGTGACAGAGTCGGGGTCTGGGGCAGATCTCTACACTCAGCTACACTGTCTACATTCAAACAGCATATGACGTCTCCTCTCAATACTGTAATCAACACTCTTCCCAAAACTGCTTAAAATACACAGTTTGTGTTGTGAGACAGTGACAATCTTGGGGGGAGGGGGGTAATCAACCTGAATCAATCAATCCATTCAAATGGATTGATACTGTTGGGATATTTCAGTGGCAACACTAATAGAAACACAAAGGCTAGACAAATGCCCACGCGATGGAGACAGCGTGTGTCTGAGTAGCAGCCTGCTTTGGCCCAATTACACCCTGGCCGACACTTCAGCAATATGTAGGGAAGAGAGGAGAGGTGGCATAAGGAGGAGACTGGAGGCAAACGAGGAGAGATGGGCAGAAAGTTGATGGAAGATGAGAAGAGAGGACAGGAGAGGAGCAGGGAGGAGAGAAGAGAAAAGAGGAGAAGAAGGGAGGGAGGTGAGATGACAAACAAAAAGAGAGAAGAGAGGAGTAGAGTGATGAGAAGCTGAGAGGAGAGGAGCTTTAGAGCCAAAATATGGGGTGTACCGAACTCTGTGTGTGTGTGTATGTGTGTGTGTGTGTGTGTGTGTGTGTGTGTGTGTGTGTGTGTGTGGTTGTTTGTGCATGTCTGTGTTTCCCTGGCCAGCAGACTGGGAGCATCTCCATCTCCAACACTCCAACTCACTCAGATGTATCAATTTGTGCATTTGCTGTGTACTATTCTTTGTGTGTGTCTGTGTGTCTGTGTGTGTGTGTGTGTCTCTCTGTGTGTGTGTGGAGTCATTCTGCAGTGAGGCTGCGGGCCAAAGCACAGCGTGCCTTCGGAGAACCTTTTTCAAGAGGCAAGACTCCAACCCCTCCTCCCTCCCTCTCGCTATTTCTCACTCTCCCTGTCTGTCTCTCTCTCTCTCTCTCTCTCTGTCTCTCTCTCATCCTCTCCCTCCCACTCACTTTCTCTTTCCCTCTTTCTCTGGTATCGTCCCTCTGTCTCTGTCTCTCTCTCTCTCTCTCTCCCTCCCTCACCCCTAGCCTTTTCCCTAATCCCCGTCCCAGCCTTGGGCCTCCTCCAAAGCCCTGCTCCATCCATCGCCCATGGCTCGCTCTTTCACTCCACACGCCTGGAAGCACAAACGCCTGGGTCGGCTCAGGTTCGCGCTCAATCCCGTCACCTGACTGGAGCACTTCGAAGCGTCTCGTCTCACCCCTTTCCACCACCACGGCGTGAGATATTACCATTTCAAAAGACACAGCGGAATTAAATGTGCCGCCACAGACCCCAACTGAGCTTGATTTTTGCCTCGCAAGGCCGCTGATTTCTTACCGCACCCCCTCCGGCTAAAATTGGCAGCCTCGCAGTGCCGGGGTCGCCGAAAATTAATGTGTGTGGTGAACTTGAGCAATTTCCTCACAACAAAAGAAGCCAAGCACACTAAAAACAGAAAGCAACTAGGAGATGGAAATCCATTCCTTAAGTATCATTAAATCAGCCTTAAACACACCAACACACTTAACCTGATGCACACATTTAAAGCAAACTACAGAAAAAAAAAACAAACAAAAACACTATGGCTGCCTACCCAAACCTAAAAGCATCTTCGCTGACTGTGAACAGACAGCCCTTACACAATCCCGTCTCCGTACACTCCAAACTTAACGTCACAAATCAAAGCATCAACCAAACAGCCCAGTGCAACCCAATACAGCAGACCTGAAGCATAACTGAGAACACTGTCAATCAATACTGTGTAGGTGCTCCAAGGCAGCATAACACACCTAAACTTCAGATTCTGCTGATGCTGACTGCAGGAGGAATTAGATTAGCACCAACTGTGAATCTCAGCGCACAAACAGAAACTAACCTGTGTCAGAGAGAGTGGATATGCTTATGCTCATTTATACACACAAAGACACTTTCTCGATTTATTGTTGGTATGGAGCTATCTGCATTTTAGTAGTCTGCCCTGCATGTTGGTGAGCCAAAGACAATTTTCAGCTCTGGTGGACATTAAAAAGATTTATTCTATTCTGCAGAGTTAGCTGTAATAAAAGACTGCCTTTTCCCTAAATGTGGGCTACTGCAAACAAAGGACTAAGGAAGTGATTGGTAAGGACGCCCATTTTGATTGAAGCTCACCAGTGTTCTTGGGGGTGCTTTGAAAAAAAGTAGACTGACTAGATAATTAAAGATAAAGTCTTTTTTTGACACATGTGAAGTTGTTATCCATCTGAACTGACCTGCTCAGTCTGAAAAAAAATACATACACACACACACACACACACACACACACACACACACACACATACACACACAGTGGCTGCTGCTATTGCAACCACTGCTGCTTCCATGGTGAAGTCGGGGGTGGAGAGAAGACACGATGGTGGTGGTGGTGGTGGTGATGGTGATGGAGTGGGGTGGTGGGGCACGGCGGGGAAAAAGAAAACAGTCTCCTGACATTTCCATTGTACGAGGTGAAAGCAAAGGTTGCCCAGGCGTAATTACATTTGGAGGCAGAGCAGGAAGTGTTGCCGAGGGTTGCCGGGACGACGTCACGGGTGGGCCGCAGGGTTGTGTTTACACCCCCATTAATCAGAGCATCGCCGTGACAACTGATTTAAGACACGGCTGTGCCCAGTTTGCTGGAGGGCTGGTTAGCGTTTAAGGCACGGTGCCGAAATGATGCTAACCAACATACGATTAGCCCAACTGAAAACAATAACAACCAAAAAAAGTTGTCTGCTCACAACAGCACAGCCGATTATTCAGCAGTCACATTACTCTCGAGCTCATTGTCGATTTGTCAGCCGTGGGGGAGCTTTGTATCAGTGGTTAAGATGAACCGCTAAACAATTCAGGAACTGCCCCAAGCTCTGCCATGGACTGTTTCATCCTGAGGAATGCTGTTGCCACAAAAGCTGGAGCCAAATTTAATCAAGACAGCTGAAGGTGGATGCCAGCCTAGCGCCAGCAGCCAGGGAGGGTGTGCTTCAGGGACAAAGGGACAGTTTGCACCTCTGTACTCCTGCCATTTCCACCGGATATTGGTGTTGTGTTCCAGTGTTAAGAATTTTCGGAACATTTAGCAGACATTTGTGCTGCTATTTTACGTGCCAGCCTTCAACAGACTGCTGAAGATTCCAAGCTTTTAGTGCAACAACTGATTGGTGCCTCTGCCTAAGTATCACTGTTTGAAAGTATCAGTACACAGTGGACATTTGCATACTCAATGTATATACTGAGACATATAGTATATACATGCTGTGCTTACATATACAGTACATATACAGACACACACACACACCCAGTAAATGTTTTGATCTCCACATTTCACTGTGAGTGTGGTTCCATATAATACCATATAATACAATAACACTCCACATATACTGTATTTTTCACTGAGAAGCTTTAGTAAGAATAAGCAAATAATGGTGTGAAGAGCCAGTGAATAGGAATCATCCTCCTCCTCCTTCTCATCTGTGTTTTGGCTGAAGCCTGCAGTCCTACGCATCTGTTACAGGTGTCTGCTCACACCCCCCCAACCTTCCCACAAGAGCTAAATTAGCAGGAAACCTTGTTAGCAAGTCTAGTAGCAGGGTCTCCTTCAGTACTGTGGCAGTGAGTAGCCATTAAAATAAACACGTTCCAGAGAAAGGCTTGAGAGTGTGTGTGTGTGTGTGCGTGTGCTTGTGTGTGTGTGTGTGTGTGATCACCCTCGGCCACTCGTTTACTATGTGGCATTCCGAGTGCTAATTAATTCACCCACTTGTCTCAGATTGGACGGAACATTGGCACAAAGCGATCATGGATTATTAAACGCTGCGGCCGCCACAGAATACCTGCAGTAAGCTTGAGAGGCTCCGCCAGGGTCACGGTCATGCTAACGTTTCCTCCATTCAAACTCAACCACTTAGATAGCCATTGAGTTGGCTAGTTTACTCAAAATGTACTCTTGTTCTGTGTTTACTCATGTATAATGGTTGCATTTACTCATTACTTACAATTTTTGTGCACTTATTTCTCTACTCTAATTAAGTTGACTTGCTCAAGCCCAGAAGGCTGTTCTGGGAGCTGCTGTCTTTTCACTGCGATGGCAGCTTACCCAGGCAACTATTAGACACAGGCTCTTGAAGTAATCTTCAGCAGTGCTGCCACACCTGCGTAGGTGTGTGTGTGTTTGTTGTGTGTGTGTGAGCGATAGAGAGAGAGACAGAGAGACTATAAGAGACAGACTGCAAGCTAGTGTGAAAAAGAAAGCCCCTGGAGTCACAGAAGCGAGGCGGCAGCCGGTGAAAGAAATTAATTTGCCATGTTCACCGTGTGACCACAAAGCAACTATGCCCCAGTGGTAGGAGCTGCAGGATCCTCGCCAGTATCCAACCATTCCTCCCAGCTTCTCATCTCATCTCATTTCAGTTCAGCTCTTTCAATGGTTCTTTTCAAGTGTACCTGCGAATGAGTACACTTACAGTGTGTATGAGAGTGTTAATGTGATATGTGTGCATGTGTGTCTTCTGAAGTTTACTGATGCTATATTGCATGGTGTCACACAGCACGGGAACTACCTAGCAGTCTGTGTGGTTTTTGAGGGAGGGATTTGTACCACTTGAAGAATAAATATATCACAGGCAACACCATTTCCTGTAACCACAAAGAAAATGAAAACATGCTTAGTGCTTTGGACAAGAACAGTACTTCCAGTCCCTTTTCTGCCAGACTCCATCAGAAAATCCCCCAACGCGCCTTAAGAATCATGACGTGACTGATGGTATCCAGCGTAGCATCTATCAAACTAGGGGAGCACGGCTCCCCGTGACATGTGTAATAAAGACCTCTGGCAGCTGTGGTGACAAGCTTACGAACCTGTGGTCACGGAAAACATGCTATTTGGAGGAAGCATGTACTTCTGGCCTGGCCCAGTGTAATGGGAGAGGGGAGGAGGCTATCAGGTGACTGATGAATAATAGAAACAGATGACAACTAGTTTGAATGCTGTTTACCCTCAGCCTTGCAAATGAATTGCGTGGGTCTGTGTCTGTCTGTGCTCTGTTTTTCCATATCCTTTAAAGGCACAGAAACTGATTTGGCCAAAAGGTTGCTGATTATTGGACTCTGACTAGCAATCAAATTAGGCAATACCCCTCCTTTTCGCGTTCATCAGGCCAAATGACGATGACTGGATGGCATGGTTCAGACTGAGTCACTTCACTAGTTACCCTATTGCAGACCAGGGACTGTGTACAAACACCATTTTGAAGGACCCACATAGAACAGCCAGCTTTGGGACAATGATGAGCAGGATGCTAAACTACACATAGACCGACTTGAACTGTCGATTGGAGCAGCAGCCTACATTTAAATGGATGGGGATGTTTGTCACATCACTACTGAACAACAATTTAGCGAGGCTCAAAAGGAAATTGGTCACCGATTGTGGAAAAAGATTACACATCAATAGCTTGCTCAATTCAGCCCTGCACCTGCTCTGCAGCAGTTAAGAGCAACAAAATCATTTTAAATGCTGCGAAATGTTGTCAATGATTATGTGTGATTTAAATTTTGACCAGAATGCCTGCAAGCATTTCTCTCAGTCAATAATTTGTAGAAACATCCATAACATTATGTTTATATGCCCAAAAAACACCATCCTCTCTCATCTTAGCCTGATTTATGTTGGTCTTCACTAGAAAATAAAAGGCATTGTGGTTATTCCAAACTGGTTGGAAAACAGGTACATCAGCACATTATAAAGGAACTCCTTTGGGGGTATATTTTAATCAGTAAGATGTGTTTATAATGGGCTTGAGACGCATCACACTCCTGAAAGTCTGAACTTGCATAATAAAATTACAAAAAATTATTTGGCCGTTCAGTACGATGAACGCAGTACATAGACCATGGGTCAGCAACCACTGGCACACAGAGGGATTCTCACTGGCATGCTGGCGATGGTGTGCAGCCTATGTTTTTATACATTAGAAAAAGTTTGGATGTCTCTTCTGGTTTTTAAACATCTTTTGGCTGTTGTCTAGGGTGCGTCTTCTGTAGTGTTACAGATGGTAATGCACCCTACAGGCTTCAAACATTTTCCTACGAGACGAGTCCAAGCGCATCAGTTTCGTAAAATATCATTCATCAGGTTGTGCTGGGGTTGCCCCAACGGTTCCGGCATTCAGGCATATCCCTTCCTTGATACTATGTGTAGAAGTGCTGTGTGCTTGTTGCATTTTGAGCTTTGTTTGTATTTGTCCAACCTCTGTTGTCCTTATGAGACAGGACACGAAATGACAAGTCAATGAAACATAGGAATGTTCAAAATTCAAGGTTCTGAACCGATCCATGTAACAAATGTAGGCTAGTGAACAATACAATGTTTCCTTTCAGTTAATTAACTGCTTGCAGTAAAATTAAGGACTGAGAAAGGTAGGCCTACTACAGGGCAGGGTATCCAATTCCTAACTGTTACCTACAGATATTTACACAAACCCGAAATTAGTGATTCCGTTTCCCATTACGCAAGTCAGCCTGTAGCACGCATTTTTGATGTAAGAAATTTAGAGAATAGAATAAAAGAATAATTCCTTTGGTTTAGTTTTTTTTTAACTATGAGATCAACATGTTTCTGCTTTGCATAGCCAATATGGGTTCAACATATTTTCATGTTGGAAATGCGACCCCATAATTATCCCGTAGTTAAAAACAATTCCATATGTGTACGGGGAGTGTCAGGATGGTCGACCATTTCCAGTAATAAGCAATCAATTGCGTGAGGCTATAGCTACGAGCTAACTACAAAATGAACCCTGAACTGGCGAGAAACATGGAGAGTTTATTAGTTAGGCTTACTTTGAATAATAACCTACTATAACTGCACTATACAGCTACTACCTATGCCTAATATCAATCCAGCCTACTGTATTACAAAAAAACAGACGCAAGAAGAGAGTAACCATCCTGAAATGTTCTTCTGGGAGATTTCGTTCACCTTGTACAGAGCCTGTTGGTTTCTTGATTGCGACTAAAATGAACAAGACCATTTCTTTTCGTCACATCATGTCAAAAAGGCTGCAGACCCCTGACATAGACAGTTCATCCAGACCTGGAAAAAGGATAGTCCTTATAAAAGCATATGAAAACACTAATTAAAGAAAAACTACAGATCAAGTGCAATGTGAAAGGCATTTTGAGTAAAGGAAAATGGCTAGTTTATTAGAAATAAATCCATCTACAAATACTCAGGAATTTCCAGTCAAACGTCTAGGCACACAAGTGCATTTGGCTTTGTATTTCAGTTGTCAGGGGATTTGTAAGGTTAGCTAACTGCTGCTATGGTCACATGAAAAGAAATCTACTGTTGAATGTGCAACAATGAGCTGTTCTTACAACTGGCAGACACTGGAATGCAAAAAAAAAAAAGTTTGAATTGAGTTCTGCTGGGATTCAAACTCTACTCTCTTATCTTAGAGCACCACCATAGCAACACTCAACTCCTTGGAAGACACCACGTTAAAAAAAAAAAATCCTAAAATTCCAGAGAACGGCTGCAGCAGCCTGACTTAGAAATGACAAGCAGCTCACAAAACACACTCACACGCAGCTTTGAGCCCAGCAAGCAGTGTGCTGAGGAATGAGAGAAATGTCCCTAAAAACAGCTGACTGGATCCAATCCAGCTAAGACAGGGTGCACAAGAACTGGGCCTTGACAGGGCCAGATCCAGTGATGGTGGTCTGTTTCAGGGTTGGTTGCTGGCATGAGGAGATAAAGAATGTCTAAACCTAGCAGGGCTGTATGAGCTCCTCTTCAGTATGGGTTTTGGCCTCACGTTTACCCTCTCTCTCTCTCACTCTCACTCTCTCTCACACACACACACACACACACACACACACACACAGACACAGACACAGACACAGACACAGACACAGCTTCACAGGAGCCCCAGGCTTGCTGGATACAAGGACATTGAAGCTAAAACCTTTCCAATCTACAAATACCAACAGTATTTTTTTCTCTGGCCAGTGGCCGCATGTATTCACAACGCTCACACTGACACAGTGGACCAACTGTTGACCTATTGTTACTGAGGGGAAAGGTAATAGCAGGAAATGACTGATGAGGTTTCAAAGTCTCCAAGCAGTGATACAAATGACTGTGATAACAGAGTAATGAGTTGAGAAAATGGGACAGGCTACGCTCAGTGGGTCTTTCTGTGTGTTTGGAGGAAATTAAACCACAACACAACAAGCCAGAAGAGTTGATCAGCATTTTACGTCAACGCTCTCCCTCTGCACTGATTAATGCACACCTTTATGAAATGCAAATTATGTCTCAGTTTTGATAGGCTACTTTAATGAATTACTACCATTATTACCCAAGAGCACACACAGCTCAAAACACCCAGGTTCTCAACTGGAACAGCTATAGCCTATTCCATGACAAGTACATCTTTATAACCTTCATTTTTCTGAATAAAAAATACTGGAACTCATTAAGAAATCACAAATTTCAAATGAAAGGGTGTCAGCTTGTGGTCTGCTGCTGAGCAGGATAACATAGGCATCTCTTTTTCTTCTCACGTCCCCAGGGTGCTCTAAGAATCTCTCACTCACACCGGCAGCTAATAAAGTCTCACCCAGGGAGAGATTCAAATTCAGCAGGTACATATTAAATTTAGGTTATATATTTTTCCCCTTACAGAACATGCTACTTAATATAGCTTGGGAAAACCAACAGAAATGCTATTTATGTCTTTTGAGGCTGTCAATCAGATGATAATAGGCCTCGTGAGATGTAGAGACTGTCCTGAACACATTACATATGGATTTTAAGTTGCAACAATGTAACTGTTTTCAATGTTGAGAAAACATTCTTGACAGTAGATTCCACTGAATGTGTTCAGGGGTTCTTTACAGGACCTAGAAATTTTAAAAAATAAGAAAGAATAAAAAACACACAAAGACCACTCAAGAGCTCTAAAACTCAGGCCTAGATGTGTATACAACAACACTGTAAGCAGGGGTGTAGTGGGCGTTGGACCCGGGGATACGAACTAAGTCCCCCACTTCTTGGAACATATCATTCATGTAGGCTATTTCTCACTTTGTAAATATTAGACAGTCATTCTTAAAATTATATCACATACCTCCACTAAAAAAATCCCCACTATTCCTCTGACTGTAAGTTATACACTGAGAACAGGCCTATCTTCAGGACTACACCCTTACAGCATGCACCTCTGTCTGTCTTGCTCAACACTGATGGAATCTCTCTGAGCTTCCTCTTCATGCAGAAAGTAGCATGCATCAGACATCGAACATTGTGCTTGTGTTTGTGGTTGTGGACCACCATTGTAGCATTAATTATTTACTTCCACAAGTGTGTGACTAGCCTTCTCTGACTCCCTCCTTGCACAGCATGGAGGGCTAGAGCTTGGCTATAGTTCATACTGTATGTGCACAGAGTCTGAACGCTTCTGTTAGGCTGCCTGTTTCTGTGGGAGGTGAATTTTGACGCCCCTACCCCTCATACATATTGCATACTAACAAGTTTGACATTGACAAACTAGGTCATTTTTGAATGACACACCGTTCTGATATCGCACTCTAGGAGTCAGTCAGCCAGAGTGTGGCAAAATACCTTATGTGGCCTTCTACCTGCGTATCAAGTAGTGACAACATGGACAAATAACCTAGTTTACTGTGCTGGAAAAATTAAAAAAAAAAATCCCTAGGTCTGATTAGATTTTGAAAACACGCATTTCAAGACTTCAGTGTAACGATTTGGCTTCAGCTTGGTTTCTCTGCAAGGGCGCTGGGGTTTATGCTAGAGGAAAGACGTAACGTTAGCCTGGGATGATATACGCTGGCGAAAGTGCACTTATCAAGCCTGACACTTCCTTAACTTATGTGACAGTCACTCGGTTATTCTAGGAGCTAGTGGCGAGGCCATCGCTCCTGAAACAGACATCAACTGCAAGGCAACCTCCACTGTGGCATATCAGACACCACTCCCCGCCGGTCGTGTGGGGCAGCAGATTCGCTAGCTAGATTTCACCATTAAGCCAAGTCATTGTTGTTTATGCTAGGCAGGAACCGTGGGGCAGACAGACATACAATTTTAACACAAACATGACATAGTAGGATCCACTTAAAAGTTCCGACATGCAACGGACCCATTGTTAGTTTACTCGTCACAAAATAACTGCTTAAAAATTAATTACCCAGTTCTATTCTCCATCTTAATTTGGATTTACGTTTCGATAAGCTACTCTGAGATAGCAACAATGTTACGGGTTTACAATTAAATGTTTCGAGACATGGGAAGACCACCGTTTAATTTATGCATTTACTGTTTTATAGTCGTTTTGCAAAAGCGGGTTTGTTGTCCATTTGGTGCGATATGTAGGACTAAGCTGGTTTTAGGGGCTGCAATAGACAAGGAAGGCAGTTCTGACAGACTGCACATTTCCTTATTTCTCTCGTCTCACAAATGATCAGCACAGAAATGCTCTTTTGCCAACAGATAGATCCGAACGTCTACATAACAGACAGTTGCAAGCAGATTTAGTCTAGCCGTGATAGTTTGGGAATTAAACAATAACTTCCGCGAAGGCTTGTAAATCTTGCAGGCTACATGATAGCTAGCAGTGAAAGGCTGCAACAATATAGCAACCCAACACCTTACCGGTAAGATTAGCGGTGGATGCATGACGTGTGCAAATCTAAGACTAACCCAAATTATCATGATTTATGAAATTAAACTCACCCAATGCCACCTCACAAGCTTTGCGCAGTTGAGAATGGTGAGCCTTTTTAACCTCCTTGTCGGCCAAGATCTTCTCCAAAGCTCGGGTTAAAAACATGTTTTTCGTTTTTTTGCCTTCATACATGACGCGCTGCAACTGGGGCGAGGAGGACCTGTCCCAAAGGCGAAATACTCCTCAAATGTATGTATTCCTTTAAAAACTACACTGATTCTGGCCGTGATAGACAAACATAAATAAACCCAGAAGGTGGGGTAAATCCCTCAGTTTTCCATCAGCGACTTGCCTGCGCCATGTTGGAAGGAAACGACGTCACGCACGTTAAAAACGGCCGCAGTGAGGCAGGGTGAGTCAAACAGAGGTTGAAGGGAGGGAGGGAAGGAGAAAGAGAGCGCGTGGAAGGGAGGAGTGGAGAGGCAGAAATTCTCATAGGCAAGGCATCTGTTTATTTTAGTTAATGTTAAAATGTGCTCTTTGCTAGTGGCTATAAAATAAATAGCACAGTAATATTTTGCCTGCTCTTGTGCTTCTACCTATAGGGATTAGAAGACACTCACTGAGAAAAGAAAACTTATTAAATGTGTGTCTACCATGGACTAGGGTATTCTGTGAGGTATCATAGCCTTTAATATTTCTTCTTA
>JAVQKI010437913.1:0-10252 GCA_036025975.1 Nematalosa erebi | reverse complement strand
TATTTGATTTTATGATTTATTTCTTTTGTCACACAACTCTGAGGGGCATATTTCAAATTTGCTTTTGTTTATTTCATCTGATTCTAACCTGTTCATCAGCTAATAAGCAACCATTATTTACTTCTAGGAAAAACAGTCGAACCTGCCTAAAAGATGTCACAAGTCGCCCCATATTCACTCACCCAATATTGTCCAATAATTAGCCTCTGACACCCATCTGGACTTTAGGCTTTATTGGTTTTACACAGACTGAAAAGCTGCTTTAAAATGTTCCAAAAGTGTCTGGCCTTGACAGACAGCAGGGCATGGGGTGGAGTGGCCTACTCAGTCCACCTCTTCTGCTTTCAGCTGGTGATTTCTGCCTCAGCTTACACGCTCTGGCAAACACCTCAATTATAGCTGATCATCTCTGCTCATGCAGAGGAGGCCTTATGCACACACTGGCCTTGAATGAGAAAAATGGAAAGGTCACTTCAGATTTTCCAGCAGTGTGTGTGTGTGTGTGTGTGTTTGTGAGTGAATGTGTTTTTGTGTGTGCACACTCATGTCTTCACTGAATATGTTATCATGAGAAAGGTCAATATAAAATGGTGTGAAGAGTTGAATTGTGGGTAGGCATTTACAGGGAGTGGTTGAAGCTAAAAATTTGGCCTTGGAGCAAGGCAGGCGGGAGGAAGGGGAAAGCACTCTTCTTTTCACACCTTCACTACAACACGCACATTCTTTCTCTCTCTCTCTCTCTCTCTCTCACACGCACACACACACACACACACACAGCCCGGTCCATTTACATGACGGGGTCGTCCTTTGTGCTCAGACAGTAATTGTGTCCTGTAGGCTACAGTGAGGGTGGCAGAGGTGCTGGTGATTATAGGCATGACATGCCATCGCTGCCTGACTGATGGAGTCCTCAGAGACGAGCCACCCACCACCCCTCTCATTGCCCTACCGAACACCTCCCTCTCTCAGAAGAGTCCACAGCCACCATGCAGTAGGCAAGGCCTGTGACTAGCACTTTATGTCTCGTGCACAGGTCGGGGGCTAGAGCCTAAGCTGGAAGAATAGGCCTGTTCCACATCTGACGACACAAGCGTTAACCTTCCTCTTGGGAAAGACGATGATGCCACTGCTTCAAATTGGCTGAATTAATGAAGGGGTAATTGGTATGTTTTGCTGGTTTATGTTTAATACATGACAACAAAAAGGCATTGCAAAAAGAACATCTTGAAATTCAAAGGTCCCGGAGAGTGCATGCATGTGTGTACATGGTTGTCTATGGATGTGTGGGTGTGGAACAAACAAAACAAAAAAATAAAGAATCTATTCTTTCAACACTGTCCTGGTCTTGAATGGCTCTTGGATTCTGAAGGCCTCCTTCAAGAGTTTATTTAAGTGTTTTTTTTTTCCTATGCCATAGAAAGTTCAATTCAATGTTTGCCTGTATATGTGTCTCCTATAAAGCGAAAGGAGAAAGAAGTGACAATAAAGACGGGGGAGGGGGGGCTCAAATCTGAATGCACCGTTAGACTATACACCCCACTGCTCTGACACTTTCTTTTTTTATCTTCAACCACATAGACAAAGGAGACACAAGGCTTTCGACACCATCCATTACCCTTGCAACATGTAATTCCTAACTCATTTCTAAAGGTAAATCACAGAATGCATATCTAATTCCAGTTCAGTGGCTGTTCCACTCCACTTTAATCTCTTCCATCTCCCTCAGCTGTCTTCCTCTGTCTTTCACTCTCATCTGCTTGCTCTCCTCTCTCCACTGTCCCTTCTTCATCTCTCCCTCCCTCCCTCCCTCGCTCCCTGGGGTCCTAAATGACAAAGTGGTAAAGTTAAGTTATTAAAGTAAGCCCAGGTCATGTCCCCTCTCTCACAATTCCATTTTAAAGATACCAATCTCCACACCCTGGCACTGATTAAGGGTTGTCATTGCCCGTTTGAATTGCAATCAATAGGCTGTGTATGCATCAGTGTGCGAAAAGGGAGAGAACGGCCATTCATTTTCCCCCGATCCCCTCCACGCCCGACTCCTGCCAAACTCATTATCACCACCTACGATGAGACACTTCATTAAAATACTGCTTACCCGTGTCTTGACAATACCTGACGTATGTACAGGGCCCACGATGCTGGGATGAGGGGGTGGCGTGCGTGGGTGTATCTCTCCGGTAAGTTACGTTTGTAGAATTTCATTTTTCAATTCTGAACTTATTTTAATATGATTAAGCTAGTCTGCCCCCTCCAATTGTGTGTGCTTTTCACTGGGAGTGCGAGAAGCAAACCCACTGCAGTGGAGCAGTTATATGCCAAAAGCTGTGTCACATGGAATAAAAGGCACTAACCAGTGGGAAGAGTAGGGGAAGACAGAGGAAAAAGATTTGGGGGAAAAAAAAGAAAGAAAAATCAATAAAAGGCCATAGCTGGGAGATGAGAAGCGAGGGACCGAATGCACACAAATGGGAAAACACACAAACAAACTGAATCCCAATGCAGCTCCAACCCAATGGGCGGCATTCATCACTCATTCTGAAGTGCTCTGTGATAGAAAAGAAATCTGATAAGGATCTTCAGATGCTTTTTCCAATGTATTTAATATATCTAGAAACCATGAATGGTTGCTGGGGCAGCCATGGGCTACTGGTTAGGGCTTTGGGCTTGTAACTGAAAGGTTGCCAGTTTGATCCCTGACCAGTGGACCATGGCTGAAGTGCCCTTGAGCAAGGCACCTAACCCCTCATTGCTCCCTGGGCGCCGCTACAGCAGGCAGCCAGCTGCTCCTGGTTAGTGTGCACTTCACTTCACTCTGTGCTGAATGTGTTTCACTAATTCAGGACTGGGTTAAATGCAGAGACCATATTTCACTCACGGGATCACAGGAAGAGTATAGGTTATTATTTATTATTATTTGGTTTTAAAGAGGGTCAACAATTTTAAAGAAAGTCCTCTATCCATTCATGTTTCTGAATAGAGCATGCTGAGGCAGTAAAAGGACACCCGCCACCACTCAGTACGACCGGCAATATCCACTTAAGGTCAGATGGGCTCGCAAAGCATAGTGTAATTGTGGCACCCTTGAAACACTGAAGGTACACAGGGAAATAAACACAAGATCATTGATTTTCCAATCAAGTGCCAACCAGTGATTCAAGTGATTCAGGCAGACAAGCCCTCTTATCTTGAAGGAATTCACAGCTGTTGATTGTTTTGACTGGGAAAAAAATAGAGGTTTGTGTGTGTGTGTGTGTGTGTGTGTTTGTGTGTGTATGGATGGTGGAGTAATGAAGGTGGACTATGATGGTACAAGGTACTGTGAGCCTCCAGTTTGCACAGCTAAAATTTTCTTGCATCTATACTTGAGTTAAATACAAGTGTTTAATTTTGTGGGGTATGCAATGCAGAGAAGGGCAAGGCAATGACATAGGTTCCTTGGATACGATCTCAGGAGATCTGTTTTACTTAGGATCATGAACGAACTGCACTGGATGTTCCCTGCAGTGGTGTTGGTGCACATGTTTATATGGCCAATCTCTTAAATGTAGGATGGCTGGCCACGACTTCTGACTCCTGCTTGGGCTCCTCGGCGCACCATCTGCCTTCACCAGCCTCACCTGACTGCTCATCCTAGACTGCCTTTGAACCACCCCCCTGCCACCACCACCACCCCTGGCTCCTGTAGTCAGCATAATCCTCTACGACCCTGGAACTCTTTGTGTACGATACGTTCCAATTAGCACGGGCCAATTCCTCCTAAGGCTCCTTAATTACCCTCCTTACGAGGAGACTCTGCGTCTGACCTCAACATTATCATCTCACACCCCGCACTCCTGTCCCTCAGTCTAATGCAGCAGGGACACCTCGTTTAAAAAATAAAATACAAAGGCAGAACTGCCCACTTTCAAATGCCTCCCCACTACTTCTTAAAAAAAGAAATACCTGTTAAGTATTCCCCACAGGGAGAAGAGAGAGCAAGAGAGAGGGAGAAAAAAAGAAGTAAAGAAAAGAAAAGATGGCTCCAAACTGCACCCAGGAGTAAACGGGTTTGATGAATAGGGGTCATTGTGTTACAGCTGCTCCTGCTAATTACTCCATTTTCTGAGTTATTACTCTCAGATTCCTCGTAGAGCCACGCTAATGCGACTCCGAGCCATCTCTCCTGGAGAAATGATTGGCCAGTGGTGGAGACACCTACCTTTGTTTCCATCCCTCAATCCCTTCCATTACCGTGCCCTGTTTGGAAGACTGAGGATGGGCATGGTTGGTGATTTATCCCTTCAATTCAGTGCTGCCAGCCTCCTCATCATAAAACTCAACCCCAGTGCATAACAGAAGGGGTGATTCACAAAAAAGACATCTTTCTGGCACCTTAATCCCGGGCACACCCCATATATCCTGGTATTTGCCTCCTTTTTTTCTCACTGGAATCAGATTCACGCCCTGTAATTTACATCTGGGAATTACGCAGGCCTCGTCTCTTGTTTGTGATGCACACCCCGCGGTTTGTAAAGCACAGAGATTCCTGTATCTCTGCGCTTTAAGATAATAGTATCACAGTGTGATTGTGGGGAATTATTCAGATGTGAAAAATAATAAGCGCAATTATTCACTGACATGCGTTTACGGGCGTCACTAATCTCCAGGAAGGCAGGCCGAGGAGGGAGACTGGAGGAAGCTGCCGAGACGACGCGCATGAGCCCTCAGAGCCCAGGCTGATTAATGAGATCTAACGCTGAGCACAAACACACGCTTTCACATGTGGATCTCAGGATTTCACTGCACCCCATCATCCCTCTCTCCCACCCCCAAAACACACACACACACACACACACACACACACACATTAGCACTCCATCCTCCCCTCAGCCCCTGGTATTATCCCCACCCACAGAAGACAGAGATGGTGGTTGGCTTTCCTGTGGTGGAGGCAAAGAGACAAGGAAGCGAGAGGACTAAAGAAAACAAAAATCTGGGGAATGAGAGATCACTCTCCGTCCGTTTCATCTTGGTTGTTTTTATGACACTGCCACAGTCAGATATCTTTTTCCTGGTATGACAGATTAGATCGCTGGTCATTCTAAATCTCCTTAATTTTTTTTCAATAATCTGTGTGTCCACCACACATTACGCCCCAGGGCCTCCCTTTGGTCCCTGTGGGAATTGTGACTTGAAGCACTGGGCAATTCACTAATGAAGCAAACCAAATTCTGTTTACACATGGAGAATTGTTTACCGATGAGCAGATTGTGATGCCACAGAGACATTTGCACAACCTATCTCAGATACTGTAATTTATGTCCTAATTTTGGACGGCCCAGGCACTCATATTCTGAAACTAAGAGGTCTTATTGGTTTATTATTATTAGGTAATTTTTTGCACCTCATCTGCTTGGGGGCATTTGGGGAAAATAATACTATAAACAGATGTTTGGTGGCAGTGTATTTCTGGAGCTGAAGAGGTTTGGAAGACTGAGGAAGGCTTAACATCAAATGTCACTGGTCTCTCTGGCAACAATGAAATGGCTAAATTAAAATGGTTGTCAGGCAACTGGTAGAGGAAAAGAAAAACATGACAGACATTTACCTGGAACCTAAACTGTAACCATGGCAATATTTCATGTTCAACAGTTTCCTGATGTTGTGTTCAAGGATGATCTCTGTGTTGTGATATTGAGCCTTTGGGTGGTTTACTGTTTTACAATGGATTTAGGGGAGACTGTGCTAAGAATATTTCTCACAGCTCCAGTAGCCACATATTGGGTATTCAATCCTACCTTCTCTGTGTGTGCTAAGGCCAATCAGATGGGTGCACATCACAGGCTATGCTGACAGTGTACATACAGCACATGCTTCTCCACCCCATGGTGATGAAGACACACCATCACCTGCGCTACACAGGCCTTTAATCTTTAGGCTGTGGGTTCCAAGCAAGCTCTGGCTCTAGGCGCCTGGCCAGGTCTGTAATGATAGGTGGCCTCACACTTCCATCAGCTGTAGAGAGGTGAGGGAGGGAAGATGAGGG
This sequence comes from Nematalosa erebi, assembly GCA_036025975.1. Taxonomy (NCBI): domain Eukaryota; kingdom Metazoa; phylum Chordata; class Actinopteri; order Clupeiformes; family Clupeidae; genus Nematalosa; species Nematalosa erebi. The sequence continues at coordinate 4,224 of JAVQKI010437913.1, read as the reverse complement.
GAAGATGAACGGGCTTATCTCATGACCACGGGGTAGGTGACCATCAGAAGCATGGTATTAGTAAGAGGGATGACCTGTCACTGGATATCTGAAAGTGGTAAACATGTCTAATCGTCCCTCAAAGACCTCCCATGGCCATGGAAAAGCTCTATTTCCTGCCTCCTGTTCGGAGGAATCTAGTCCATCTGCTATTAAACCGGTCAGAGATGATGATAATATTCTCTGGCAGGGTAGCTTGTATACCCGATGGATGACTAAGTCACCTTTCAAGATGACAAGTCACACACACATACACCAGAAATCTGAGAGTGAGCAGATAAGTCAAAACAGAGTCAAAACCCCAGTGGCATTGTCATAGTGACAACAGCCCCTGTGACTATGCAAATGTAACTAATATCATGTAGCAGGTTTGTTTTTTTTTTGTAAAAAAAATCATGTCCAGATGGCGCTAACTGCTATGATGCTCTCGAATAACTGAGCGCACCAGCACAAACACTTTAGGTGCTGATTGCATAGGTGTAACTGATGTCCTCCCGCCCTCTTTTCATATGGAATATGGAGTCCTTCCATTGGAATTCCAGGTGCTGCTTTGGTGTCCTGTGCAAGGCGGCTTTGATCAGCGTATCAGAAGCGCATCGCTCTTTCATCTGTGGCCATGCCACTTGGCCAAGGGCTTCATCTGTATCGCTGCTACAACCTGCCTGCCTCACTCTGTCAACCCCGCAAATACCTTGCTTGCACCAGAGCCTACCGACATGTTCAGAGGTTTTGAAGGAAGCAGGGCAACGGCTGATTTGACGAGGATCAAACGAAAGTCTGTGGAAGGAGGCAAAATCACAATGGACAGGTCCGCCTGTGAGGATGCGAGGTGGAGTATGGAAGAGGCGGGGTGACAACCGTTAAACAAAAAACTAAGACCTCTGCCTAGCTTTGAAATGGAAAGCTGATTATCTTAGCTGAGCGGGACATTTTGTTTCTGTGCTGACACCTGCTGATGGAATGATTATGTGTTTTGTCGGAAGGAGAGAAAGTGGCGTCTCTCTGCCAGGCGGTATGCTGTGCACGTCAGACAACCCCGGGTCTCCGTGCGAGGGATTCTCACGCAGCGCATGAGCCTGAAGGTCTAATTAGCAATTATTACTTGCTGCTCTCAAAACACATGAAATATTTCAGCAAAGAAAGAAAGAGGGGTGATTAAAAATGAAGGAGGATAAATGATACATAAAGAAACATGAAAAAGAAACCTTCTGGTACTGAAGTTGCCATTTGTAGCCCTGCTAATCATCAAAAAAGACAGTTTATTATTGCAAATATGGGCAACGTTTACTTTACAGTAAGCATTAGCACAGAGGCCATGCTTTCTGTTGGAGGGGTTGAATGCTGGGGGCAGGCCCCAGGCAAGCCCTGGCCCTGGACTGGTGTGCCAGGATTAAAAATAAACATGGAAGTAAACACTGACACGAGGCTCTCCCCGAGCCCATCTCTGTAATTAGACAGGGGAATTTGGCCTCAGCGCTGGCAGCTCACGCAAGTGATATTGATCGGATGTGGCCGCAAACCAAACACACAAACGACGAGGAAGGCAAGCGCGGCCCTCCGTGGGCCTCCTCTTTTGAAATAACAGTAATAAGTGGGCGCAGGACAAAAAAAAAAAAAACACAGAGGAGTTTGGAAAGAGAGAGAGAAACCATTGGGAAGGAGGAGCCCTGTCTCTGATGCAAAGCTTGGTGGAGGCTGGGTGGTGAGGAGGGTTTGTTGCGGTGTGGGGAGAGGGGGGTGTAAGCGCATCGAGAAGACCTGCAAGTGCTGCCATGAATCAACTGAGCTCGGAGGGAAATGTGTCGGCTGTTCATTTCCTCGCCGGCCGCTGGCTCGGCACAGCACCCTGGCGAGCTGTTTCAGAGGGCATGTTTACCTTACCGTGGGGCTGATGACAGTTCAACGAGAGGATATCGCCAGAAATTGTTTCAAACTCAGCTGTGGTACGAGAAATCTTTCACAGCGCAATCTTTCCCTGTGATGTGTGTGGTGTGCAGTGCCAACCCGTGAGGGAAAAAAAGGTTATTTTATGAGATCTATCCTCACCGCTAGGTCAGTTATGTCTGTGCAGTTATATCTTATTACACTACACTATCTCCATCATTCCATCAGGAGTGACAGAAGATGTGGTTTATGCAATCATGAGATGATGCTCTCTGAGTACTGTAGCATCACCAATATTTTAGATGAGAAGTCATGTAAAAGCTTATTTTTATGACCATGCCATTAACCAGTCTTCACAACCATACAACTAGTTCAGGTCAGTCACCATATGCCCATCACATTTTTCGTCCAGGCACTTCAGACTAATTGAGTCTGAGTGTGAGTGTGATTCAGATGACAGCTTTCAGTGAAAACAGAGGGTTTACAGTAAGGCCATAAACAATATCTATTTATAGTATCAGCAAACTGTTTCCTTCCTTGAGCTACATACTGTACACAATTTAACCACTTCTTAGCAGACCTGTCCACAGGCATACAATTGCCTGTTTTGTCTCACCTAACATGATTACTGCGGCTGCGTGGGAGTTGGATATTGTGCTAAACTAAATCTGCATACAAAAGGATTTTCAGTTTAGCCACCCACTTTTTGTAAATATTTTGTGAGGCCAACTTTGTCACCAAAAATATCAGCGCCACAATTGACACAATGGACTGACTGAATTTTTTAAAAATCCAACAGCTGACTCACCACCTTCAAACAACGTCACTTGATTTGTGCTTCTAGTTAAAAAGTAAACATGGAAAGTTATTGTTCAAATGTTAATTTAACTGTCCAGTATATAATTTGACACCAACAGGTACACCCCACATGCCAACAAACTGAATGACAACAATGAAACAGCTATGGCAGCTTTCCGAGTGTTGAGAGCTGTTTTTCAGAGCTGTGGTGTGTGTGTTTTCTTTTTTTGTCCAACGAGCTGCCAATTGTGTCAGGCAGTTTTGACAGGAGAAAGGCCAATGACTAAGACTTATGTAAACAACACCCATTCATCTGTCACCCTGCCGCTGTGGGAAGCATCATCGAATCGAGCATGTAAGTAGAACAGCTTCGACTGAGATGACATGACCCGGGTGTGTAGCACCACTGTGCCTTTAAATACCCTCCTCACCTAGATGTCTCTCCCCCACCACTCCCCCCAAAATGAGTTGGCTTACTGGTGAGGAGAGGCAGTTGTGAATAGCATACTGCTCTGACTCCACAAGTCAGTCTATTAGCAATAATTAAGAGCTACACATCAGCAGGGTGTTGGCTTCTGGATGGGGGAGGAAACAACAGTATTTTTCTCTTCATTCTGCATGGCAGGAAGAAAATACTGGGGCCGCTGTCAGAGACCAACTCACAGCAGCGTTCAATTAGAGTCTAGAGATGGGGGATCTCACCTTCAGCGAGAACTGCCACTGTCGCTCACAAACATGGCTGCATTCGCAAACGCTGCCATACCAGAGGAAGGCAGACATGCCATCTCGCCCTGCTGATTCCGGGGGATACATCTTCCTCTCCAAGCTCTGACAGCTTGAGGACAAAGGGGGACTATTGACACACCGACCTGACAAAGCTCAAAATGGCTGACGGTGCTGTGAACACCCACCACGGTTCATGATGCCAGATCATTCAAATAGCATGTTTAGCCTGTCAGTGGTTTTGCCAGTCAGTCAGACAGCCCATGAGACATACTGAGAGGTGGGTACGGTTGGGTAGACTCCGACAACCCACTAAGCCTGAGAGGAATGAAGAGCCAAGTGATTGAGTGGAGCTGGGTGATGGGATGGTGGGAAGAGTGTGTAGGGGGAGACAGGGGCATGCTAAGGGCCAGCTAGGCTTCTCCATTCGACCTCCCCCAAGGTAAGCTGCCTTCATGGCTCTGAAGATGAGGAATAACCTTTTCCGCTGTTAGAAATTGCTGAGGCACCAGGAACATGGACTAATTATATAGACATGATTCTGTAGCTACAGTGGGGGATGCCTCTGTCTCAGTGAATTTTGCACTGATTTCAGTGAATGTATACAACTTTACACAGCTCTTGCTCTCTCTCTCTCTCTCTCTCTCTGAGTTGGGTTGGTGTGTGAGACCACTCTGCAGATTTTTAATGAGGGCACAAGGTTTTGCTAAAGGATAAGGGTATACTCAAAACAGGCGGTGGGGTGGGGTGTGTGTGTGTGTGTGTGTGGGGGGGGGGGGG